>PVLA01011012.1:0-57339 GCA_004027455.1 Hydrochoerus hydrochaeris | reverse complement strand
CTCTTGCAGAGTTCTTGTCCCATCTCCCCCCACCCCCAGCTCCTCTGCAATGCTACCTCTCTCCTGTCCCAAGTTCCCTGTGGGATAAACGTTCTCAAAGCCTTTTCTGCAACTTTTAATAGTTTCTTCAGTTCCTAGGCTAACGAGCCCTTCCCTCCCTCTTGAAGGAAGAGTCTTCCTCTTCCATGAAGGCTATGGCTTCGTTGGAGACCATGGGCAGGCGCGAGGGACAGAAGTGTTTGCTTCTCTGATCTGGTGGAAAGGGACTGAAAGTAACAGGAGGGAGAAGAGGAACTAAATCTCAGCGCTCACTGTGTCTCCGGGAGGAAGAAGCTGGAAATGCTTTTCTCCTCTTCCCACACAGGTAGCTTGGTGAGCAAGGAGTAATAGCTGGTGACATCACACAGTAGAACCGTGATGTCCATGGCCTGGAGCCACGGAGCAGCGCCAAGTCCCACAGGCTCCTTGGGGACCTCTCGTGTCACCTTCCTGTTGTGTTTCCTTGGCATATTTTCATAGCTCCTGAAGCTTTTATTGCCTCACCAATCTTTTTATTTTTTTAGGTGGCAGGAGTTGAACTTGACTTTATGTTTTTTAGGCACGGTGCCACTGAGTTATATCCCTGGCCTTTGTCTCATCAATCTTGATGTTCCATTTTTAGGCCATTTTCCACCAGATTTTAATCTCTTCACTAGAATTACAAGAAGAAGCAATGGAACTAATGTGGGATCTTATTCTCCACACTTACATTTCCAACTTTCTGGAATTGCATGATGTCTTTGGGAGGAAAAACCAGAGACACTGTTGTATATCCCACTAACTTTTCTGATAGTAATTGACCAACATTAGCTGGGTAAGTGGTTAGTGACTTGTAAGTTGTGTCACTGTGATGACAATGAACACACGAGCTGCCATTTCCCTTCAGAGTTCTTCCCCGTGGACTGCACCTCCAGAATTTCGGGCTCACCTTTGCTCCTTTTTCCACCTCCAAGTTTTCCAAACCTCAGTGCTAATAAAGGGGAAAAGCCAGGTGGCACTTGTGACGGAATTGTAGCTGTAGGCTAAGGGGTGGAGGTGTGAAGAAGCTGGAGGGCGCTTTGATGGAGGAGAGGGAAAGAGAAGGTGTCCTGATATTTGACAGGTGGCCTCAGGATGTCGGCAGTTGCAGCCCCTCTGGATGGTAAAGGAAAAGAACCGCTCGGTGCCACCTTCCAGGCTGCAAGTGACTGTCGCATAACAAAAATGCTTTCTTATTGGCAAAAATTGCATCAACCTTTCCAAACATTAAGATTATACGTTAGTCAATACTACAAAAAATACACACATAGTTTTACATCTGTATGAATGGAACAGGTAAAGTATTCAAAGATGAATATAAATTATAAATAATCTCTTTGGAGTAGGATCATAATTTTCATTGTCTTCTTTTTTGTCAAAATTTTGAGTGTCTACAATAAGCATATATTATGTTATAGAAAGAATCCAAATGAAATTTCAATTATATTTTGCTGACATAGATATATCACATTGAGAGACTGACATTAGAAAATCACTTTGTCATCTTGTTGTTTAACACCATTGAATTGCTTTCGGGCACACAGCTGAGAAAGGGTGTGGAGAAGGTATAATTAAAATAGTGTCCCAGAAAGCTAGATGTAACTATGGGTTTCGAATGATTTGTACCATGAAAGGTGCATCTGCATATTTTATACAGTGGCAAACTTTCCGGAGGAGAAGCATGACTAAGTGTTCATATTTTGGCTTTCAAACAGAGAGCTCTGTAACCTGACAAGCCCCTGTATCTTATTAGCTTTTGCATTTATTTATGAAATAAGTCAGTAGGATGAGATCCAAAGACTTTTCACATCCAGAAGTTTTTTGGTTTGTACTTCATATTATTTTCCTGTCACTCAAGATTCTGGATTCTGAGGTCATGACTTCTGTCATTCCATTGAGATTCCTGTGGACTTAAAAGGTTAGTAGTAATTCTAGAGCCAGATCCACACCAGGAGTTGCGTTAAAGGAGTTAACATTCTAAGCACTATTTGGACTCTCTCTCTCTCTGTTTCTTTTTCTCTGTCTCTCTATCTCTGTCTCTCTGCCTCTTTGTCTCTCTGTCTCATTTTTGGGGGGACAGAATCTTACAGTGTAATTTAAGCTGGTCTTGAACTCACTGCATAGCCTAGGCTGGCCTTCAACTTGTGGCAATTCTCCTGCCTAACTCTCGCCTAGTGCTGGGGTTATAAGAATGTGCCACCACGCCTGGCAGCCCTTTGATCTTGAACACAACTCATTTCTTGAAAGATCTGTGCAGTCCCAGACTGGCTACTTGTTGGCATCTCTCTTTTCACACTGTTGGACTTGCCCCAACCATTACCAGCTTCTCTACTCTCTTCTTTCTTTCCCTAACAGTTTCTTGGCATGAGACTTTCCTGTTAATAATCAAAAGTTCAGTTCATTTCTAAGGTTCTACTATATCAAGTTCTTGGTTACCAGCATCTCCCATTCAGCCTTTCCCTCCATTCAGTCTTGTTTTTATTAGAGCTAATCTTCTTCTTTTCTCAGTGATATAGGAGGCGTCTTTAGGGAGAAATGTTACTTGAGTTTCAAAAGCATTGGCTACAAACCATCTTTGTTTATCAAGGGAAAGTCTTAACACCCTTCTGCATCTTGTCACTACATCTGGGAAAAACAAAAGATGGTATTTCTGTGCTCTGGTCTTCTCTTAACATAGCCACTGACATGACTTCAAGGAAGCCCTTTAAGCGCGGTGCTCAGCATGAGAAATAAGGACTTGGCAACCAAAACTTAATCAACACAATGCTTTATGAGAATCACATCATTGAAATTGTATGTAATTTCCTTGTTATGCAGTAATGTCAGGTGGATAAAGTAGAGCCCACTTCTGGAAAAGAAATTTTTCTTTAATACATGATAAGCACAAAAAAATGAGTTTAGAAAGATCTTTACTCCAAGATCAATTTGGCTACATAAAAAAGCTTGAGTATACATCACTGATGTTCCATAAAATCGTAGCTCCTGTGTTTCCTCCATTCTATCTTCTTCAGTTGCTGTGAGTAGTATGGAAAGGATTGGAGGAGAGCAAGTGGTATAACTTGCTAATCAAAAGCATCTTAGCATTCTACAGTTTAAAGAGTTTATCTTAAAATAATCTTCCCAGGCAAATGATCCAAATAATCTGAAGTTGAACCAGGTACCAGAGTAGTTTATTTTTTTCCTCCTTTCTCTACATGAATTCTATGCCTAAAATGTGATAAAAGTTGACAGATCACACTGACTTGGGACTTGGGTTGAGGGTGTGGGATTGCTCTTGTTTCACACTCCTCTTGCTGGTCTCTGCAGTTAGGCAATGATATTCATCTTCACGTCATGTTTTGCTGAGAAGAAGTACATTGAAGTGGATCCAGCCTGTGCTACCCACTGTTGAAGGCTGTGGTAGAGGACTGTTTGTTGTTTTGGTTTTGTAGGCTTAGCGGCAATCTCTTTGTTGAAATGCTCCCACTTCTGGTTTTTTGTGATATCTCCAAATGTACACACACACACATACCCCACCTCCCTGAACTGGGTTCTAGTGATTTTCTGCACCTCCAAAGAGGGAACTAGGAGCATATCTCAGGTAGACCTACTGACACCTCCTCCACGGCTGCTTCTCTATTGTCATGGTTTGGGTCTGAATGCCTCCCAAATGCTCATCAGGAAGGCTTGATCCCCAAAAGCAGCTGCGTCATAATGGGGGTCTTTAGCAGGTGACTGGATCATCAGGGCTCCAACCCTCTGAGTGGGTATATCCACTGATGAATTTTTAATTTAGCAGGCAATTGGGAAGCAGTAGGAAGCAGGGAGTGGGGCTTGCTTGATGGAAACAGGCCCTCGGGATGTTCCTCCAAAGACCATATTTTCCCTACTTCCTTATTTTCTCTCTTCCTGCTTCCTAACCTCCACCAGGTGAGCAGCTTTGCTCTGTGATGTTTCCCTCCATGAGGTTCTGCCTTACCATGGCCCTATATCAACAAAGTCCAATGACTGTAGACCAAAACCTCTAAAAGAGCCCAAATTTTTCTTTCCTGATTTATTTCAGGTATTTTATTGCAAAGAAGAAAGCTAATACTCTGTCATTCCCCAATCCCTTTGCTGTTTCTGGATTCCCCAAACCATGATCTCCTTCCGGGGCTCCAGAGAAGGATCTGGAAAACATTTCTACTTGGGGCTCTCCACATCCTTAGTCCACATCTCTTCTGTTCCGGTCCTCACCCTGTCATGAGTGAAGAGATTGGGCCTTCATTTTCAGCTGCATTTGGTGGTCCCTCTCCTAGTCCACAAAGGAAATTCATCTCAGGGACTCTTCTGTTTGCATCTCTTAGCGTTCACTAATCTTTCCTCCACATGAATTCTCACCATGATTCAAGTGCCTCTTGGCCTTCAACTTCAGTTGCCAGTTACTCTGTTCAGTTCTGTTTACCACAGATGCAACTGCCTGGGTCTGCATTCACATGAGCAGAGAAGAAAATGGAATTCAGCCAGGATGGATCAAACCGTAGCTCTATGAGAGTCAGGTTGTGATCACTCAGCATAAGGCATGTAAACTATCTTACTAAAAACCCATCTGATTCCATTTGAAAGGTCCTTCTGAATTTCCCTAGACTGGTTTGGACTTAGGCCTACAGAGACAACTGGTTATGTGCCATGACCTAGGAAGAAATCTTATTCTGTGAAATTTAGAACAACTGAATTTCAAATGAGGTAGGCAGGGACTTGGCCTGAGCTGGACAGTTGGTAAATTGTCAGCTGAGATGAAAATCTAAACACCTCTGATGGTGAATTGTGTACTTGTCTTACCAGGCCACTCTACTTCTTGCATTCTTTTCTTTCTGAGAGGAAGTGGTTGTAAATAGAAGAATGTGGAAGTCTCTTTATCCTCCGAAGAACTGAAATTATGTACATGAGGTAACACAGGGGCAAGCAGTAGCTGTCAGGATGATTTCCATGTCCCAACCAAGCAAATTGACATTTCATTACCAAAAGGAACAGAGAAAACAACTGTGTCTGGGTGTTTCTTGTAAGTCACATATAATTTGGTTTCTGGCCTTGTGATGAAAAACCTGACTTTCTTTACAAGCTGATTTACAGGGGAAAGCGTTTGCCTCAATTTTGCCTTAACACCTTGGATCCTATGATAGAACTAGTAATGATCCTTATGTATATCCATTTCCTAGTCCTCAGCATCTGTGATTGTGTTACCTTATATGGCAAAGGAGATTTTGCAGGTATTTTAGATGCAACTTTTTAGAAATTCCACTGGTTGAAGTTGCATTATGTGCTGAAAGCTTCAGAACTCCTACCATTACCCACTGTGTTTCTGGGAAGCAGACTGGTTGCCAAAGGGCTGCAGGGGGTGGGAGTACAGAGAGTGATGAGGGAGTGACTCCAGGGCTGAGTGCCCTGGGAGAGGATGCCGGGTTCTAGTTGAGGAAGCTGTGTTCTGTTAGTTTGGGTGGACGTGGGGACACTGAATTCAGAGGGGAAGCCAAAAATGGGAAATGGGTATGGGGACTGAGAATGATTATCCAAGAGAAAATTGGATTCAGAAAATGCTCACACAAGCAATGAGCGTCTTCCCCCTTTACCCTGTGTTCCTGTCGATGGGGGACATGCCGTCAACGTGTTAGCAAAAGGACAGAGGAGCAAAAGGTGCTGCCCTGGAAATTTTATGGATTTGCTCCCCTTGTCTGCCTAGCTCCAAGTCTGGAGAAAAAGAACCCAAAGCCGCCGCTTCCATCACAAACATCAGCTCGAATCTTGCCAAGAGGATCCTCTGCTCCTGCTTTCTTTATGAAAAGAAAAACATTTACATGTGTATAGTATGTTATTAATTTCAAAGAAATTAATTTGAAGAAAAGCACCGAAGGCAAGTTAGTCTATGCAAGCATGGACTGTAGTCAAGAACTGCATAAGTGGAGCTGGAAGTCTGACAGATTTTAGATTTGCCGTTATTTTTTTAAGTTTTAGTAGGAAAAGGAATATAATCCCTATCAATATCCCCACCAGCAAACATATATTGGAATCCCACATTTTCGGCAAAACAATTTTGAAGACTCCAGTTTATGAAAGGAATGTTTATTTAGACAAAAAGATATCTATTTCAAACACCTTTGAAAAATAAAGATACTTAAGTTATCTAAATACTTATTCTAAAGATTTTTTTCTAAGAAAACAGTAAGACTTTATGAATGTTAGTAAAGTTAGCATATTATTTTTAAAATAAGGTTTATAACAGATTATTTTTATGCTTTCCAGCGCTTTTGTCAGAGGAACCTCACATTAAAAATAGGTGCTACTTATGCAAATTTTGTCAGTCTTTAGAGTACTTACCCTAGTACTTTAAATCACACAAAAGATGTACAGTGCTTTTATTCTAGTATATTGTAGACAATTTTTAATCAGAGTTCTAGCTCTATTGTATTGTTTTTCTAGAAGAATACAGTAAGTTATGTCGTCATGTACTCTGGTAATGTAGTTTTCCAAGAATAACATGGGTAAAATCATTCTGCCAAAGGTACGCTACCTTCAGGGTGAGTGGTGACACTGGGTAAAGATGAGGAGGCCTGTATTTTGCAAACACAACCAGACCTTTACTGAACCTCCTTAGATTTCCCCTTTTGCTTTGTGACCAGGGTGCCATTGCCTCCTAGTGCCATGACAGGTAGTGTGACAAGTAATTGATTTTCGTGTGGGCTGAGGGCTGGGAAGAGGCCTATCTCACACACCAAGAAGCAAGCCTTCCTAAAAGTCACCTAAAAGTCACATTTTTTTATCTTCTCCTGAAATCCTTTGCCCTATTACACAGACTCTTTTCCCAGAACTCAGGCTTCCTCAGTCAGCCCAGGCCTGATTTTGTTTCAGGCCTGATATTTTATGAAGCAGCTGGCAGGTTATGCAGGCAGGAGTGTGCAGCAGGTCTGGTTGATTCCCACTCAACTGTGACTTATGGTTACTCCTTGCAGAGGAGCCTTTAGGTCTTCTTTTCAGCAGTCCTGCTGTCTGCAGTGGGTGGGCTCCTGGCCTCACTCCTCCTTCAGCCTTTGGTCTTTAATACCTCTTATGAATGAACCTCTCATTCAAGTAACTAGAAAGTTTTTCTAATCTGTTAATCTGCTTTGTTGGTCTCAAACTCGCCCCCCAGTCATTTCTCAAACTCTAGGAATTTATCTCTACTCACCTCCCCATCTGAGAATTCCTCATACAACAAGAAAGAAAGCCAGAAGGTGGCTCACCAAACAGCAACCCTGGGATCCCCAAATCATCCATGCCACACAACAACAAAAATTATAGCAAAGACACAAGAACTTGGAGAGATCTACCCAAGACCTATCCAAACAGAGCTTAGAAAGATAAATTGAAACTGCGTTTTGCTTTTCCTATTATCCCAACCAACAGCCCTGTTCCCATGTGGTACCAAATTCACACTCATGTTGCTTCCAAGATATGTCAATCGAAAGCTTTAGGACTTCAGTGTCTGACCTTGAGTCGGGTTCCAGGCGCATTTCCTGTATTAATGTTATTACTGCCCTGTGCGGCACGCAGTAATATCAACTCCATCTTACACAATGAAGACTTAGAGGCCCAGGGGGTTTAGATGACTTGTTGAAGGTCACAGCTAGAACTTAGACCCAGGTAGCCTGGCTCTATGTGCCTGTGACAGAGAACTGCCACCTTCCCTATGAGGCTCGGCCTTGTACGTATAGGTGCCATGTTCTAGCCATGTTTGGATGGAGGACTTTTAGTTTTTTCTCTGTGTGTATCTACTTGTACTGGCACAGAATGGATTAATTTCTCCTTGAGGATTGCTTCTTAAATAATTAATAGGTTGACCTGTTAAGCTGCAACTCAAAATATCCCAGGGAGAAATACTGTCTCCCAAAGAGACATACAGTTATTGTTCCTGTGAATTCTAGCTCAGACACGGGGGAAGTGTCTTATTAAAAATTTGGTGAGTGCTTTCCATATTTATTCAGTCTTTCCTTTTTTCTTCCTGGAGGCTGGTGTTTTTGTTCCCCATCCCTAGTGCTTCTAACTTACCTTCTTGTTACTCGCTTAGCCCGGGGAAGAATTTGTCAACTGGGAATTACAAATCCCTAGGAATCTAATAATTTCATTATCCCTGGAAGTTGACATTGTAAAGAAAAGACTTGGGCATTCAGAATAATTGGAATACTCGTATGTTAAGGATGTTCACAGGCCTGAGTTCAAATTATAGGAAGAGTAGCAGAAAGAAAACTATGAGCTCCAAGTAGATGGATGAAGACAGAGCTGGGACTTGAGCAGGAGGATTAGATTTAAGAAGCAGGAGGGAGTCTTCTTCCACAGTGAAGGGTGGGCACTCCTGATACAGGAGAAATGGTTTTCAACTGTAGACACAGCTTAGAAGCTCTTAAAGTGAATTTTTTAAAAATCCAATGCTTTTACCTACACTAAGACAAAGGAAATCGGAATCTCAGATACCAGTGTTTAAAACAGTCTCCAGGTGATCCTGAAGTGGGCTCATAAACAACATAGGAATCCAAGGAGCCAAATTGATAAATTTGGAATTTAATTAGCTGAGCTCAGTGACCACTCATGTGGACCCATTTCAGAGTTTCACCAAGTGGCCCTGAACTGGAAAATTAAAAAGCTTTTAAACAGAGAATCACAAAAAGACATCCTTCTGGAAAAATTTAGCTAGAATCTTACATTAATTTTTGGTTGACAATTGTATCTTGCTTCTTTTGTTGAGCAGGTTAATTTTTTTCTTATGGATACAGCTCGTTCTTCTTTTCTTATGGGACTTATACCCTGAGTAATTTTCCATTTTCCTGGGTCAATTACAGGGCACTAGTTAAATGCAGGGTTCAAGATGGTGTCTGTTATGCTAAGCTACAACAATCCTAGTGTGTAGCTGTTTGTATGGCAATGTTGTAAGTCTCAGGGTAAAGTCCGGTTGAGCTTGGTTCTCCTAATTCTTGGCATTAGTAGCAAAAGGAGAAAGAGTTTTCTTCACCAACACTGAGTACTCACAAAGTTGTATTTGAAAGGTTAGAGACCTGAATGAAAGTTTGCAATCTGGATGTGTAAAACAGCGATAATAAACTGGGAGTGTTGGTTAAAGTACACAAACGGTTAGCTCTGGAGAGCTGGCTTGTGAGAAGAAGTTAAGGGTTCTGCAATGGTTGGCATACGGGGACACAGAGGATGGAGCACCCGGGCTGTAGGTGCAGGTGAAGAGAGAAAGGAAAGGAGGGCTGAGACAGCAGAGGCTGTGATAGGGAGAGGATGTGAGGAAGCTCCTGCTTGGATTTATTATACACAGAGATACCTGGGATCATTGATGGGCCAGTTGAAGGGCCAAAGATAGATTTTACTACACATATATGATCATAGATATTATTTGTCTTTGTATTAATAATGTGTTTTATCTCAATAATTTATGATGCTTCAACATCTTGGAGGCTTTGCTGGCCTGAGAGATACTGCCTGTCTTAGCTAATTTTTAGAGAAGACAAATGACTCTTCTGTGATTTTGCTATTAATGTGCAAACCAACTGTCTTTGTTACTTTCTTGTTGCTCAGACACAATACCTGACACCCGCAGCTCTAAGGAGGAAGGTTTATTTTTTCTCAGAGTTGATAAGTTTCAGTCCCTAGTGAACTAATCTATTGATGAGTATAATGAGTATCACATCCCAAATTTAATAATCTCCTTTAAACCCCACCTATGAGCACATGAAACTTTGGGGGAACATCTAGTTATAAACCATAACACCAACCAATCTAGAGCCCATATCTCCAAGCACCTCATTTTTCTAAACTTTATGCACCGAGTCCAACACTTCCCACATACTAAATCACTCCAGTTCCAGGGACTGGACAACTAGGGGCCATTCCATACTCCATAGTCCTCTGAAATTATGCCAACTTTCCTGTGCCACATTTGCTCAAGCTCTGTCCCACAGTGCCTCTCACATGGACCCCATACTCAAGGGCAGGCTCTGCTTTTCTCTGCTCCTTCTGCTTCCTGATGATCCATACGCCTCACGATGTACCCTGTTTAGCATGACGTGCTCCCTTTTCTGGAGAACTATAGGTAATGAAGCTTCTTTCAAGAGCAGTTGTTTCTACATTTGTGACCTTCAATAGCAGGTATAAATCATTAAACATTCAATATTTCATTTAAATATTTCAGTATTTAAAACTAAAGCCAATGTTTCATCCTATTACTCTGGTTAAATAAGATTTGAGTTTGCTCTTCACAGTGTCTAGCCCTGGCCATCCTTGGCTGCCATTGCAAGATCTCTGGCTCAGTAATATTTTAAGAGGTAAAATTTGTTATTTGGCCATCTGATTTCTGGACATTCTTTGCTGAACTTGGTACAGGTGAATTTAGTACTTTGGGTTTACATTGTGTATCTCCAAAGCCATCTCCAGCTTCAGTTGTGTGGTTTTCTAGAAACGGGAGTGTTGTTCAGCATTGTTGAGCACTCCCTTGCATTTGTCATCTCTCAGTTTCCATGACACCACAATTTCTTGGATTTTCTTCTACTTTTCTGATTGCTCTTTTAAAAACCTGCTGTGTACTTCTTTTCCTCAACCTGTTCTGTGTTTTTATATTTAAAGACACTTGTGTTTGTTGAAAGCATGGTCCACAGCTAGTGGTACAGAAAGCTTTGGGAATTTTTTGCACATAAATAATGAATTCCATGTTTTGCATCACACTTAAAAAGGTCAGCTCATCTTTTAATGTTACTGGCCCTCAAATCCTACCTTGCATCTGACCCTACTGCTTCACTCTGGGAGCCTCTTATCCCTAATCAGGCTTGTTCCCTGTCTGAAGGTACAGTGTATACTTTAAGCAGCTACTTTGAGTATAGTGACACCCTGATGCTATTGAGTCCTCATCTAGCTCTTTGCCTGGACTCCAGAAACATTTATTTATTGTGCTTGAAATTGAATGAATAAGTTCTGGACTTTCCCTAGTGTAATCTACATTTGTGCTTAAGTTTTATTAGTTTGTACCCTTTAATATACTGAGATATACAGATGGAACATTGCATAGAAACCATCACGTCGGGAGAATCTATGCTGCATTGATTTCACAAGGCAGTGTGGCCTGTAATTCTTCATCTTAATGTCTTCTTTTTTCACTAGGGCAGTAATGGTTCCTTCTGGCTACTGGTGGAGTAAAAATGCCCCAGCACATTCCAATTCTTATTCCACGCAGAGGAAGCGCAGTTTCCCCACCTGGCCCAGCCCTGGGGCGCCAGCACCAGCTCCTTTCCTCAGGGGAACTGGTGAGGAGACAGCTTTCAGGAGCTCACCCTTCAGGCTTTGTTCTAGGGGTGGATGACAACATGTCTGGTTCACGCACAGAACTACAATTCTGTTTTAAATAATATTTGTAATATGTAAATTATTGTACTTTGAAAACAATTATGAGAAATTTCCAAAATACCCAATAAAGAAAATTTTAAAATCCACAATTTTATCAGTTAGATGCAGATATGATTAATTTTAAAATTCAGTCTTTTATATATTGTTATACATGGGTATATATATATATATATATTTATATTTTTGGAGTCATTCATTCTACCATGTGAAAATTTTATTCAGTGTTACCTCACAAATATTTGCTCAAATCAGAAATAAAACATCAAAACCTCTTTTTGCACATATTTTAAATGCTCCATTATATTTGTTTAATCGTCATTCCAAGATTGAACTGCACATTGCTCTGAGAATTTTGTTACTATAAAAGTACTGCAGGTATTCTCCCTTGAAAAGCACCTCTTACCTCTGATTATTTTCTCAGCATAACTGTTAAACAGTGGAAATCATCGGCCACAGAGAAGAAATAAAAATCTCTGAAGACTGACTCAGCCCCAGCGTGTTCTTCTCGCTGTGACTTTGCTGATCCTGAGATCTGCATGAAAATTCCTTGTAAGTTTGAAAGGAGAAAACTGATCCTTTATTGTCTGATTTTTGGGAGGCTCTGAATGAAATTTGACATTGGGAAAAATATTTTATAAAGTTCATCCTGTGAACTCTGCTCACCTCTCTTGATCATTTGTTAAACTGTTTTTTTGTGGGGGGAGTCTTTTTTGACACAGGGTCTCTGCAGTTCAGGCCGGCCTTGAGCTCACTTTGTAGCCCAGGCTGGTCTGAAGCTCACAATGATCCTCCTGCCTCAGTCTTCCAACTGTTGGGATTACAGGCATGCACCTCCACGTCCGGCTTCATTTGTTAAACTGTGATGCTCATGTTTTTCTTAGTTTTTGGTTTGGTAAAGAGTATTACATTAGTCATTTCATTTATTGCCATTATACATTTCTAGTTTGTTACTTATTTCTAAATTATATGTGTATATATATATATATATCTCCCATTATGCATACTTTTTATTTTTTTTAATTTTAAAGAGAATAAAACAAAAGAGAACAGAACAAAGTAAATCAGAACAGAGCAATGCAAGAAACAGCACTTCACAACAAGACACTGGACATGAACAATAGCTACCATAATGTCTCTTTTCTTTGAAATAGTTGAGCATAGCTTCACATACAATAGTATCAAACATAACAAAATAGTGCAAAACCATTCAAGAGAATGAAAGTATTACAGGACATTCAATATAACAGGAAATGAACAATGGCTACTATAATATCTCATTTTCCTTAGAAAATTTGTTTATACTATCACACATAATAAAGTCTAATAAGACACAACAGGATAGAACCAATCAAAACAGAAGAACAAAAGCATGGTAGGACTTCACAGCAAGATGATATTAAATCAGCAATGGCTGCCAGAATGTCTTGTTTTCTTCAAAATAGCTGTTCATACCATCACACATAATAAAATCAAACAAAACTGAATAAAACCAATCCAACCAATGAATAAAAGCATTATAAGACTTCAAAGCAATATAATCCCATTATGTATACTTTTAAATAAATACATAATTAACTTTATCTACAACCAACTCTCTCAGGCTTTTTCCTTCCTTCTTTTATCCTTGTGCTTAAAACATCTGTTCTCAGTTTGAGTCAAGCTGTATTGTAGCCTGGATTCATTTTCAAGGCTTTAAAAATTGTTATGCATTTTATATTCAAATGCTTAATCCGATATTGACTTTGGTACATCCTATAAGATGAAGATTTAAGTTCATTTCTTCTCGATCACTCTTATCTCGTGGT
The DNA here is from genome assembly GCA_004027455.1 of Hydrochoerus hydrochaeris. Taxonomy (NCBI): domain Eukaryota; kingdom Metazoa; phylum Chordata; class Mammalia; order Rodentia; family Hydrochaeridae; genus Hydrochoerus; species Hydrochoerus hydrochaeris. The sequence goes on along the minus strand of PVLA01011012.1, from coordinate 44,092 downwards.
GGTTCATGCTATTGTCTCTACCACGTTCTCTTTGCAGATCCCAGACAAAGCTTTGCCTGTCTGCCACAGCCCCTCCCGACCTTACCACTTTGCTTTGCACCCTCCCTGTGGACCTTCCTAATGTGTCACTTGTTAGCACCCTGCTCTTATCTCTGAAACCTGGAGAAAGCCACAGTGTGCCAGGCAAAGCCCCCTGCTTAGCTTCCCAAGGATATCTTGGATTAGATTTACCACTGCAGTTACTCTGAGATAAATATTAATCATTCTAATTGCAAGTTTATGTTCTCATGACCTCCAGAAAACCATCTTTAATGTTGCAGGAAAGTGGCTGCTTGTGGGAAAGGGGTTCTAGGAAAACACGCACCCAGCCTCTCTACCATTTGCCCTCACTTTGACAGGCAGTTCCAGAGTTGCATTTAGTCAGGTCAGTGGATTTATAGATCCTTGGGACCAAAGGAAGTCAGTCGGATTGCCCAAAAGCCATTTCGGGCAGCCTAACATGGTCCAGAAAACTTTCCTGAAAAGTGTCACCCATGTCTGATCATGACTTCAGTTCCCTAGTAGGTGTTCCACAGGCATTCAGCTGACACTAAATTACTGACTTCCATTATCTTTTTCAAATGGCTCGTGTGTGTCTTTGCACGCCCCATTTCTAAGGATTCTAAGCAGGGAGAAGCCTTACCAATCATTTAGCCTTGTCTTTTATTTTGCAACTGAGGCAGCTGAATCTTGAGAAGGGAAGGAAAGGATGGCCCAAGGTCCTGTGGCCGGAGCAGCTCTTGGCCTCCGAGGTGCCTTTCCTGCCTTACCTGCTGGCCTCCCGCTGGGCTCTGGCTGTGCTTGTGTCCTTCTCCCTCGGTAGTCTTTTCCTGTTGATGTTCCCCCGCAATGCAGTTCCAAATGGACTCCCGCCTTGACCACTCCCCCAGCTCTGAACTGGTGCCTTTGCCTGCCCCCTCCATCAGCGTCTTCTCTGCTTTCTCTTTTTGTAAATGGAACCATCATCCCCTTTCCTCCCGCCCTGTTCCCCTCAGCAAAGCTGCTATGGTCCACCAAATGAGCCTGGGTAGAAGTGAACTTCCACTCCTTTTCCTTCCTCCCCCACATCCAGTCCAGGACCTGGAGTCTGTCTTGGCTTCCTCTTCTCTCAACCCTTCCTACGCCACTGAACTTCCTCTGCAGAGGACTCTGGCTCGAACCCCATTGGGTCCCACAGGGATTTAACCGCAGATTCCCAGTCTCTAGGCCACTTGCTGCACAGCAGCCTGAGTGACCAGAGGAGAAGCCAAGACTTCACACCGAGCTTTGAATTCAGCCCTTTGGTGGCTTCTGCAGTCCTTCCCAGTATGCCAGAGCCTGTTAAGCCACCTGTGGGGAGCATTTGCCACCATTTTCTCTGCCCAATTGACCCCTACAGTTCTCCAGCTGACCTCCCACCCCCAAAGAACCTTTTCCTGACTCCCTTATTCCCTAAAGCTTAGCATGGGCCTCTGTCTAAGTCACTCCCTTGGTCCCCTGCTCGCTCCTCCTGCTGGTCCTTCTCAGGCAGGCCACTGCCTCACGCCTTCTTCACCAAGTCCAGCACTCTGGGGAAAATTCCTCAGGTGTTTATGGAACCACTAACGCTAGATCTAAGGCTCTCTACTACTCGGCCTTGGCCATTCCTCCAGGGAGGGAGGAGGACGGGGCAGCTTTAGGCGGCTTTTCTGTGTAGTCACTTTCCAAACGCTCTTTCCTCAACAAGGTCCTGCAGTGGCTTTGGTGGCTTTTCTGATGCAGAAGCCCTGGTGATGGGGCAGCTGTCCACCTTGGCCTGCCCCTCCCCACTCTCAGGGCTCACTCAGCGTTGACCTCTGACTTTGCCTGGCCACAAGCGCCCCAGCAGCCTGCGGATGGCGGCGGTGACCTCGCGGTTGCGCAGGCTGTAGATGAGTGGGTAGAGCAGCGGGGTGACGTTGGTGTAGACCAGCGCCAAGGTGCGGTCCAGCCGCGGAGAGTAGGTGGCCTTGGGCCGCACGTACATGAAGGTGGCGCAGCCGTAGTGCAGGAAGGTGACGGTCAGGTGCGACGTGCAGGTGGAGGCGGCCTTGCGGCGGGCCCTGGCCGAGGGCAGACGGCGTAGGGCAGAGGCGATGGCCCCATAGGAGGCCAGGATGAGCATCGCGGGCAGCAACAGCAGCACCAAGCAGGCGCCCAGCAGCGGCAGCTCCTCCATGTAGCTCCGGGTGCAGGCCAAGTGCAGCAGGGCAGTGATGTCGCAGAAGAAATGCACCAGCAGGCGGGAGCCGCAGAAAGGCAGGTGGAAGACAGCCACCGTGAGCCCCAGCGACACTGCCAGGCCCCCGAGGCAGCAGGCCAGGGCCAGTCGCGCGCACAGCACAGGGGTCACCATGGCGGCGTAGCGCAGTGGGTGACAGATGGCCACGTAGCGGTCATAAGCCATTGAGGCCAGCAGGAAGCACTCGGCCCCGCCCAGCGCCACGAACATCTGCATCTGAACCGCGCAGCCCAGGAAGGAGATGGGGCTGCCCCTGGCGTGGCCGGGCATGCTCAGGTCAGCCAGGGAGCGGGGCACCACCACCAGGGTGTAGCAAAGCTCGATGACCGAGAGCTGGCACAGGAAGAGCAGCATGGGCGGCCGGTTGGGCACTGAGGCCACTGCCACCAGGATGAGCAAGTTCCCGCCCAGGGTGGCCAGGTGTACAGCCAGCAGCAGCAGGAAGAGCACTGGCCTCAGGGGCGGGAACTCGAGGAAGCCTTGGAGGAGAAAACCGCGGGGCAAGCTGAGGTTGCTGGGGCTGTCCATGCGCGGCCTTCCGGGGGGCTCCTACGGGAGGAAAGGGATGGGGGTGCGCTGGCCGGGCGGCTCTCTTGGCCCTGCCAGCTGGGAAGGGGTCATGTGCGGCTGCAAGTGCAAATTAGAGAATGACTGAGCTGGACTGGCGACTGCAGAGGAGCCAAAGGCTTCACGGTGCGGGTTTCCTACCGCCAGGCCCAGAGGCTGCAGAGCTGCTGTCTCAGCTTGCGCTTGCCTCAGAAGCCTGGATTGGAGCCCGTCACACCGCAGTGCGCCCTCCTCAGCCCCACTCACTCGTGGCTGACGCCCCGGGGACTCTGCCTGGCCCTCAGCCTTGTGTCCACCTCTGCCTGAGTCCCTCCCCCCAGGGCAGCAAGTGTGCTTGTAGTCTTCGCTTCTCCACCCTCCCGGCTTCTCCCCGGCTCTCAATCCTGAGCCACCTTCTGTGGTGTGTGCCAGAATCACTAAAATGTGATACAGATGAGGGCCCTTGAGAGCATCTCATACCATGTCATAATCTTTCAAATTTTTTTTTCCTTTTTAATTTTTACAACTTCATAGTCTTAAGGAGGAAACTAAGGTTGGAACTGTGTGGCCAGGTGTATTGGCACATCTGTAACCCCGACACTTGGGAGGCTGAGGCAGGAGGATTGATGTGAGTTTCAGGCCAGCCTGGGCTGTAAAGTGAGGGCAGCCTGAATAGCATAGTGAAACCCCATCTCAAAACCAAACCAAACCAAACCAAGCCAACAAACAAAATAAAAAAACCCAAAGACTTGGAACTGCAGTGGGGGTACTGAAGGTCTGACTGCTTACAGGAAGTTAGAAACAGATTTTGAACTCCTGAGGCTAAACCCAGAACTTTCCGTAACCCAGTTGAGGCTCTGGAAAAGGGCCACCAGAGTCCACCAGGCAATCTGGATTTGTTTAGCCTTGAACTGCGGCCTCAGGTCTGTGCCTAACACAGGAGCAGACACTGAGACAGCTGCGATGCTTTGTGGGAGCCCCTGGCATGCGCATCAGGAATAAAAGGTCCTTGATCCTTTGATTAATTCATTCTGTCAGCGTGAGAAGAGGTGCTGTTACCTTTCAGAGTGCCCCGTGGCATCTTCTGAATTTGCCAGCGGAACACAGGTTCTTTCTAAGCACTGCCCACTGACTCATTGCAAGCCAGCCTCGGACAGCACTGACAGCAGACAGGCAGATCTGCCGTACTTCTCAGAATCCTCTGGAATGGAGCCACGGTAGTGCTAGGAGACCAGAGGCTGTGTGAGGACAGGAGGAGGAGCTTTGATTTTTCCAATGGGTAGTAACGCCACCTCTTTTTATTCCCCGGTCTCTTTTTTAAGCTTCACGGGTATCTTCCCTTAGAATCAGTTTGTAATCAACTGGAATGCGACTTGTCTGCCACTGTTATAACGAGAGAGCAAGCGCAGGTCAGCTGGTTCAAAGGACAACAGGCAAATTGGATGACCGAGTTAGAAAGAATGCAGAGAGCTTGGTGTTGGCCATTTAATGCTCACTTTGGCGGGTTTTTATTTATCAGTGTCACTCTTTGCTGTTTTGTTTTGCAACCAAGGGGCCTCAGAGAGAGGAAGAGCAGTGTGGACGTTGGGGCGAATCTGAGGAGGTGAGATCGTTTTTTTGTCTCTTTCAGAGCTCTCACTCTGTTTTTGGTGGGGGCACTATTTCATCTGTTGTGTACATCTGACGAGCCTGGCTTGAGTGCCTGCTTGGCCATGTGCTAGCTGTAGGTACAAAGGAGAGGGAGAGAGAGGTTTTGCTGTTCTGGGGTGCAGGCAGTGTAAAACTGCTGCAGTGCCCACCACAGCACCCTACAACTCGCCCTCCTCATTTTTTGCTTTTCATCTCCTAAGAGCAGCTGCACTCATGTGGCGCGATGCCGGAAGTAGGGGGAAGGAAGAGACACGAATAATGCAGTTCCTTTCCTCCCTGTTCATGCTGCCCAGCAACTTTGATGCCAGGGAAGGCTGGGTGATGGCCTTGATAGCTCGGGGCTTCAAGAAAGATCATGCTTTCAAAGCAAGGCCACGTGAAACCAGGCAAAGGTTAATTAAATTGAAGAGGAGCGTTTCTGCTCGGCTGAGTCTTCAGGACAAAGTGTTTCCAACTCTAGCAATGCATGTTAGAAGTGCCTTTGTGATGCGAAGGAGAAAGACAACAGATCCTTTCAAAGCTTCAATAACTCCTGTCTGGTCCTTCCTAGCAGAAGATGGTGCAGAGAGAGCAAACACCACAAAGGCAGCCTGCCCCACCCTCCACTCCCTGAGACACAGGGACAGATTTACTCCTTCTTCCAGGGGACTAATAACATCAGTTATAATGACCAACACTTAAGAGCATGTCATGCAAATGCTCATAAGGAAATTAACATTTAGCTTACCTAAACTCAGTGACATTCCAGTGAAATAATGGACTCTTACTATACCCATTTTATAGGTGAGGAGATTGAGGTCCAAAGAAATTAAGCATCATGTTGGTCATTAGTGGTAAATCTAGATTTCACCCAAGCAGTCTAGCTCCTGACAATCTGTATTCTTACCCACTAAGTGATCTCTATTTCTTTATTTCTTCATTGGTATGTAGTCTTTATTTTTAACTCTCCTCCAACTCCCTCATAGTCCTGACTACACCTCTCTCCTTCCCCAGAATAGAAATGATCTACAATCTTCTTACCATTTCTGTGCTCAGATTTCCCTCACCTGACATTCTTCTTGAAAAAAATGTAGATGTGAACAGTAATGCAGATAATCTGAGGCAGCAAATCTAAAAATAATTTCTCCTTAAGTTTGACATTCATCAGTGTTCTTTCTATTGATTTGACAGATTCGTTCTTCTAATTGTACGGGGCTCCATGAGCACTCACAGGGTCATGGCTGGCTGGTGGCCCAGGACATTTGGATGTGGCTGGACGCCTCATTGAGCTGGGACTCAGTTTTACCTGTGTAGAGTAATTCAACTGATCTTTCATAATTATGTTGTCACCGGTCATTTCAATAGTCAATCAGAACACTTTGATAAGGAGCAGAGAACGGATGATACGCAAGACAGGCAGGTAAAGCACCCGCGTGTCCCAGAACAGTGCTGCAGTAGGGTATAAAAACCTCACTGCTCAGCAAGTGAAGTTCAGAGAGGTCACTAACCGGCCTGGGCCCTTGCCGTTGTCGGTAGACAGAACTGGACAAGAGCCAGTTGTCACTTCCCTTGGCTGAAGAGTGCTATTTCTGTAATCACTGTCTTCCAGGTAGATCTAAACCTATTGATCTATTATAGTTTACACAAAGTGCTAAAAGAAAGGTCATGGCAAGGTTTTATTTTTGTCCTGTGGGAAATGGAACTTAAAAGGGGATATATATATATATATATATATATATTTTTTTTTTCTGGGTTTCTTAACTTCACTTAGTTACCTCTTGAAGGCCTCTTCAAGTCTATGGATTTTTATAAATTACAATGCAACCTTTTTAAAAATCCAGTGCTTTAAACACAGTACACACTCAAATATGATATTTTTTTTTCTGAACTACAATTCTTGTTAAGGAGAAAGGGTCATCCCAGTTTAAATTTTGCCCTATGTTTTTTGGATGCTTGATTTTGGAGGGGAGGAGAAGTTAGTGAACTCTCCCAAAGGTTCACACTCTTCTGTGTTGCCTGGGCCTGATAAAAAAAGGTCTTGATGAGAATTCTAGGAGGGAATTTGTAAAAAGTTTCTAGAATAGACCCAATACATGGTAGATACACAAGAATTCTGGGAGCGTTCTTACTGTGCTTTATACTCAATGAGCTTGGGCTGTATTTCCTCTGATTATTTAAGTTTCCATCCCAAGAAGCCTCCTTATCCCTTGATAAGGCTGTTTCAAGTTATTTCCTAGTGCTTTTACTACCTCCCTGAGGCAGAGGTATGCTTGTCTGCTGGTGTGGGACCCTGGTAGGGAGGTGCAGACACAGATGGAGATGCCTTCCTTCCTTCTTTCCTTCCCACTTCTGTCTTTCCTTTCCTTCCTTCTTCTTTCCTCCCTTTCTGTCTCCCTGTTTCCTTCCATCTCTGTATGTCTGTCTTTCCATGTAATTTCCTGTCAGGATTTCTGCACAGGCTATGGAACACTATCTCTGGATTGGAATCCTGGCTCAACAACTTTGGAACCCCATGAATTTAGGGGGATGTGCCCAGTTTTTTTGAACCTTAATTTTTTATAGCTAAATGAAGGTAATTATGTCTGCTTTGTGGGGTTGTGCAGGGAATTAGGCAGATTATAAAGAAAATTCATGACATAGTACCGGGGCACAGAGTAAATAACAGAAGCCAGTTATGAACTCTATTGTCATGTAATCCTATTTTCTACGGTGTCACATTAGCTTCTGGGCTCCATCCACTCAGTAACTGGCAACTCCTTTCCTAATCAGACAAATTTTACTTTGGTTTATGACAGATAACTTGGAACTCATGAACATATATATGTCTGTTTTGTTCTAGATTTCAATTTATGTTTTTATGCAATAAAATCCTTTTCATTCAAACTCATTTAGCACTTTTTGTTTATTTGTTTATCACATGCACGGAATCTAAAATGCCTTTTTCTCCTCAGTTTGGCAACTGCCTTTCTCAGAGGGACTAAACATTGTTTCTGGCTTTAGCAGCTTCGGGATGTACCCCCTCTCCCCGCTCCCCGTTTGTGAGCTCAGCCTGGGTCCTTGGGAAATGTGCCGTTTGCCTGCACAGTGTTTAAAAGCTTGAAGGCTAAATGTGGGCTGCTGTCTTGTGAAAGGCTTCAGACCCTCTAGATAAAAGAATTCCTCTGACATATATATGGCCTAAAAGCATCTAGGTGGGTCTAGAAAGGAATGTTTTCCTTCCATGAACAATCTTATTTTTTCCCCTTTATGATGTTTTTTGAAGTACGGAGAGGTCACTACGTGTCACACAAATGAAGTGACCAGGGCATACCTCGGGTCTGCTCTGGGGCCCTTCTTCTGGGCAGCCACAGTGCAACTGTCAGTTCTGCCGTTGGATTAACGTTTGGCCCTCAGGTTTCCTGACAGCTCAGAGTGGCCAGTCCTGAAAGCACACAAGTTCATGGTTCAAGCCCGTTTTTTTTGGCACTGTCGTTTCCCTTTTCCCTAAAAGTCAATGGTATGATTAGAGCTTTGAGGAAGCCTCATTTAAGTCTTTTTGCTCATTCTTATCTTCCTCTGAAGAGGAACTTTGACACAGGAACGTCCTGGGGCCTGCTGGTTTGAGAGCCGGTTCTCTGCCTTTGCTGCTTTGAAAGACTCTGCTCTTCAGGGAAACAGCACCCCTTTTAATGAACATCTCTAGCCCGGGCTTCCTCCAGAGGAAGAGGATAAGCTTCAAAAATGAGCCCTTTAATGTTTAACATCAAAACTGTCTGGAGAAGAGGCTGGCCCAGTTCTGCTACTGTGAAGGTCAGCTTTATAACCTCAAAGGACTGAGCCCTGTACTGCTACATCTTGAAAAGTGTTCCAGTGCTAAGGACCAGTTACTTTGTTGACTCTTAAAGTATCAGGGTCTTTTCTCTCAGTAGGAAAACTAGTTTGTTTCCAAAATTTATTTTAAAAATCAACTATCATTTTGTCTAAAGTTGGTTTTAGTGATCTTGAAAATACTTCTAATTCTGAAAATGCAGCTTGTGGTACAATGTAGCAAGAAGGCTACTTGGGAAGAATCTCTCAGCAAATCTTTGTTTCTTGCTGGCCACAGGCTGAGAGGTGAAACAGAGTAATCAGGTGAGGCAGCTGTTGGATGGAGAAACCAAGCCTATCTCTCAGGATTTCCCCAATATGGTCACGCTTTGTTAAAATAAAAAGAAAAAACTGGACAAATATGGGACCAAAAAACCCCCAAACCCAAACAAACAAACAACAACAAAGCCCGATCTGCTGCGTGAGGCACCTCTCAGAGGAGAGTGTCACTGATACCCTTAGAGCACTGTCTTAGAAAGTCACGGGCTCCTCGGCAGACCTGTCACCCTGAGAGTCAAATGACTGATGTTGGCATCAGGAATTCTTCCCAATGGGACCTTTTTCCATCAGCGAATTGCAAACCGCTTTGTTTCTAGAATAGACCTGTGTATTTATCAACTAAGAGCAATAAATGACAAGACCAAAGGAGGAAGAATGCATAGGACTCAGCAGCCCAGCCTGGGCTCTGAGGGGGACCCAAATTCTCTTGAGTGGTGGGCTGAGACTGTCGTCATCAAGGGGCTGGCAATTTCATTCTTTTTCTAAGACAGAGGAAATAAATAGAATCTTTCCTTCCTTGTCTTGTAAGTTGCCAAGTGGTTTAGTTTGTTTGTTTCCAGTAGAACTGAGTAATAATCATTGATATCAGATTTACAAACACGCTATTCTGCCTCTAGTAGTTGAGTAAAAAGTTTCTTCAACTCCATTATTACTTGTTATATATGGAAATAATTGCTGTCTGATACTTCTTACCACAAAAACCTCTGTTCAGGGTAAGGAGTAGGACTTGCCATTTTTAGGTAGAAAAACTGAGGCAACGAGATATATTCGGGCAAAATCATCAAATAAAAATGCAAGCAGAACCTTATGGCTATGACATAGAGCTACCTCCGTTTCCTCTCTTAATGTAGCAAAACCTGAAGGGTTCCACAGGTCACAGCCTACTACCACTGCTTTGTGACTTGCCGATGTGGGGCACCAGAATCAGTGGGAACGGGTGGTGGCATTGCACAGGCTTCATCTCTTTGGGGCAGGCTGCGTGGGGAAGTGTTCTATTTTCCTCCTTCTTCTGCTGATCATCCCCCAGACACAAGGCTTCTACTTACCTGGGTGCAGAGGAGGGAACGTCTTGGAGAGGCGCAGAGAGGAGACTCAGCTCGTGGTGGCTGCAGGTGGGGAGATCCTAGGCAAGGTGAAGAACAGGAGAGCACAGAAGAGGCCCAGGGAGCAGATGGGAGGACAGAAAGAGTTCAAAGGAGAAGACTAAGAGCTGGAGGGGCTGCAAGAAGGGAGAGCACCCTGAGGGTGATGGCGCAGGAGCTCTGATGAGCCGTGTCTGGTCCAAAGCAGGACCTTAGCTCTTCCATGTCCCTGGAGGGTGAGGATGGAGGAAGAGGTAACTAACTGGGTCTTTTCCAAGGGGAGGGTGAGAGCAATAACACGCTGTGTTTAATTACTCCCCAGTAAATCCCTTCTCAGGGTCGGAGACCTCCAAGGAGCTCAGCTCACACACAACACCTCCATGGCTACCCAGAGAGAACAACTGTTTCTAACTCAAGCTGCCCCTCTGCCCACAGTTCTGCCCGCGGGTGCCTCATTCTTTCCCTAGAGGTATTTTTTTTTCTTCTTTCTCATCCCAGCAACCCCTACCTCTGTATGCTGGACCAAGGGGTACCTCCAGAGCCTCAAGTGAAGTGCCAGGCACCTGAGAGATGTAAGATGTATTGATCTATCATAGGGTGAGAGCAGGGAGCTGGCACGGTGATGCATGAATGTGTCTCTGAGCTTTCACCATGTGCAAGGACCTCAGGACACTGCCCTAGGAGGCCTGCTCCGAGGGATAATTTGACCCTACAGTATGAATTCCAGTTCATGCAGGTCCCTCAAATTTGGGAGCGGAAGACATGCTCTGATTGTTTTGTCATTATCCCGCAGGTACCAAGGTGCACTTACCTCACAGCACCCCATAGCAGGTCATCTGTTCTAACTAGTGTACTCTTTCACTTATTCACTAACTCAACCAACGTTTGCTGAATAGGTATTCTGTGTTTGGCTTTGATCTAGGTACTGTGGTACAGATTAGTGAACAAATTCCTGTCCTTGTGGAACTTATTTTTTAAGGAGAGGAGATAGACAATAGCCAAATTAAGTAAATTATATAGTATATTTGAAAGTGAGAAAAATAAAGAAGGAGAAAATAAGGGAGAATGGGGAATGTGAAGAGGTGGCGTGTGATTTTAAATAGGGTGCTTGAAGAAGGTTTTTAGTAGGTGTTGTAGTCAGGGTTGGCAAGGGAATAGATTTAATACGTGATATATAGTTTATAGGATTATTTTATTTATTCACCCAAAAAAAAAATCAAATGCTGAAGAGTACAAAAGATCTGTCCATGCACTAGAGACCCAAAGAATCCCGCTGGGGGCCTGGATCCCATACTAATGTCCTGCATGTGTCCAGCTGAAAACCCAAAGTCTATGGCAGTGTCCTCCATGAATCAAACTGGAGCTCTAGACCCAAGACAATGTCTCACGCAAGTCCCTATCAAGAATCTACACTGGAGCCAAGAAGCAACACTTAAAGTAAGGACCAGCGCTCCCTCGAAAAGAACCACAGTCGTCCTCAGCAACAGTGAGGACCCGAGCTCCCCCAGAGACGGTCACAGCTGAGTTCACATCAGGAAAACCAGTGTGACAAGCTTCTCCAGGAGCATCAGCAGCATGTCATCTTCTCCTGCAGTTCTCTCCTTTTTATGCTATTGGCAACAATTCTCAGGTGGGTCTTCTATACCCAGAAACACACTCGTTCAGTCCAGCTGCGTGTTACAAGCTGCGCTTTAGTTGATCCACCACAGTGGGAAGGTAAAATTTGGAAAAGTGAGAGTCGATGGAGAAGTGAGCCATGTGGACAACATGGAAGCCTCTCCATGATGCTGTGTTGAGAAGAAGCAACAGGGATTAGGCAGGAAGCAGAGAGGTGAGCCTCCCAATGGCCAGAGTAGGAAAAATGTGACATGTAACCTGTTAGTGATAGAAGTGGTGGAATGTGGTTGGGTTATGTATATAGGTTAGCTGCAGAGACAGCAGCATTTTGCATACAAAGAAGGAAAGTGGCCAGGATAATTTTTGTTTTCATTTTGGCCTGACTAATAATCTGTTGCTGATGGGAAATGACCATGTTAGAGATACACATTTGAAGTCCTTAAGGTAGTGAGACCACTATGGAAATGAGTATAGTTAGAGAATAGAAAGGCCTCAGTAGGTGAGCCCTGGTGTACTCAAATGTTAGTTTAGAAAGATGCAAAGGAACTAGGAAAGGAGAATGAAGCGGATTTTATGGACTTTAGCATTGAACTGAGCAAAACATCCTTATGTTTTGTTTATTTCCCAATTTTCACATTAATATTGCTGTAGAATACTCACATGGAACATGATTCCGTGATATAGTAGGCGATTTTTCCAATTGACAGTAACAAAATTTTCAGTCCTTGCACAAATTTTAATGCTGAAGTCACAGGAAAGGTTGATGGATAGTCATACCAGCAGCAGTGGGTCCTATTTCTCCTATTTCCCTTTCTTTATCATCTGTAAGAAGGTGGGAGCAAGGGCAGAAGCAAAGCTGCTTGGAGGAAGAAAATTTTGGAAAAGATTGTAAGTTTTAAAGTTTTTAATTCTTAACCCAGATTTGCCTTCTTTTTTGGAGTGGGGTATATGTACTTTAAAAATCAATCTACCTTATCTGAGTTTACATGACTGAAGTTGAAACCTAAAAACACAAGTTGGGTCTAATTAACAAATCTCTCTGAGGCTTTAAATGAGCTTTTACTTATGAAAACATTGTAAAATGGCACATAAATATCACTTGTAGTTATACTGCAAAGCGAGAAGCAACATATTTTCCAGTCTAGAGCTACTTCCTTCCTTTCCCTAGCTCTGGCTTTCAGAATTAGAATGTCCTCCATTCCCGTCCTCTTTAAGTGCCTACTTTTCCTACAGGGTGAGAGGTAACCTGGCAGCAGCTTGGTCTGGCCAGGCCTCCTTGCTGGTGAGAAGTCAGGGATGTGATGACATCATTCACAAACAACGGTGTGGTCATGGCTCTGATTTTGGAAACAGTGCCAATAGTCTTGGATGTAATTTTTATGATATATAAATCTGCACAAAAGCAAAGCTTACCAGTGACAAGGGATTAGCATTTTCTACATACTATTTTCTTTGGCTAGAGATTGGCTTCATTTTGGAAATTATGTCAACAAACCGAGTTCCCTTTGGGGGCTGGGGATTCCTCGGGTTGATGGTGCCCCTGACCCTCCTTAGGGGGCTGCTGTGAGTTTCCTCAGGCATGGAGTTAGGTGGGATCTGTGTTTGAACGGAGGCTGGGTGTGCTGGCATCATCTGCACATTCCTCAGCCATTTGTCACCAGACCTCAGAGGCCCTGGAGGGAGACCTGTTCCCACAGAGGAGACCGTTTCTCTCTGATGAGTTTGGTATTGACTTGGCCATAAATATCTATGAACCTCAGAAGGAAAAGTTCATTTCTTTTGGAGATTTGTGTAGTGTTAAAAGTGAGTTTATAGAAATACATGATGAGGCAAGGGGAGGGAAGATAGAATAAACCTAAATCACCAAAAATAAGTTAAATGAAACATAGGGAAACCAGTGGTATAGAAAGACACTGAAAATGAAGTTATTACCGAAAGTTTAAGTCAGTTCTTTGAAAAATGCTAAAAAAATAGATAAGTACCTGAAATTCTCAAGAAAGGAAAATACAAAAAGCTGTAAGAGAATTAAAAAAAGAAAAGGCAAAAATTAAAAGTCTACTAGTTGATTAAAAATAAAATAGATAAAATTTATAAGTTAAAAATAAATTATGAAAAGTAAGATTAAAAATAATGAAAGAATATTATTGAAAAGGTTTCATACAGCATATATCTAAAAATAAAAGCTCAATAGATCCAGGAAGAAATAGAAAACTTGGAATAGGGTAACAATTTTTAATGACATTGAATTAATATTTAAAAGGTAACCTTTCCTTTCTGCCTTTTTTCACTACTTTCACAGAAAATAACTTGTAGAAGATTTTACCTAAATATGATTTTTTTTTTGCAAAAACAGGGAAATACAATTTGCCCAACTAGTTTTATGAGTTTTGCATAATTGAGATTAAAATAATTCTCATAATATATTATTCAAAAACCATATTCAATTTATAGAGAAAAGCATTTAATAATATTATCCAAGCAAACTCAGTGTCTTTTAGACAACATTTTTTTTTTCATTTGACAATTTTTCTAAGAATACAGGAATGTTCAACTTCAGAAAACCTATTCACTATTACTTAGGTGACTAAAGGAAAACAAAATAATTTCAATGCATATGGAAGAGATTATGAAAGTTCTTTGAATGCTAGTGATAGACAAAGACTGAATTACCTAGAGAATTTCACACATTCAATGTGTCACACAACAAAAGTCATTATTAATGTGTGAATCTGAGATATTTCTTTTAGAATCAGGAACGAAATATGGCTTTTTACCAGTGGTACTTACTAACACAGTTCTAGTGGTTCTAAGTAAAAAATAACTAAAGAAAATTATAACTGATATGAAGAATATATTCCAATTATTTGCTGATTATATGCTCATTTATGTTTTAAATCCAAAAAGATTAATGGCAAACTAGTTCCAGCAATGAAAATGTTTAGTAAGATTTACCAATATATGCTCAGCATAGATAATGATATTCCTTTATAGCAGCAATAGTAAGTTAGAAAACTATAATAAAAAGTAAGAAATTATAGTAGCAACACAGCATGTACAATATCTAGGAATTTGACAAAATTAACAAGAGCTCTATAAAGAAAATAATCTTTATTTAAAGCAAATCCATATACATGGAGAAATATACTATATTTGTTAATGGGGAGTCATTACCTTGTAAAAGTTCTAATTTTTGGAAAATGCATTAAATACATCACACTATGAGAAAAGTGTAGCTTGGTGATATGAGTTCTCAGAAGTTAACTTGATATTGCAGAGTTTCAATCAGTAAAGAGTTCTAAATAACTTGAATGCTTGTTAGTAGAGAAATACATGAGCAAAATGTGATTTATTTATGTGATTAAGGAAACAGGGGTTAAAAATAATGAACACAATTTAAGTATACTTGCAAAATGTGATTTATTTATGTGATTAAGGAAACAGGGGTTAAAAATAATGAACACAATTTAAGTATACTTGCTTAATAAATTTCAAAACATAATAAGGAGTGAAAGGCAAGAGGAAGAAATATAGCAAGTTTCCAGTATGTTACGCACAGGGATGATATATGAATATTTATAATATTAATACAATGTATGATATTAAAAATACAAATAGAATAATATACACCTGATGATTTTGTGCCACAGAACAATTATGGTCAAGTTATAGAGGTTTAATTTTGGCTTCTTTAGCTTTCAAAACAAGTAAACAAAATTTAAAAATAGAAATGTTACAAGCTAGAAACAATTGGGGTTACTATTTCATTCCCTTCAGCTATTTAACTTTTGCTCCCCATTCATGAGAAGAATGCAGTTGCTTATGACTAATATCATTGTAATGTCCGATCCTGCCCTGATTATCCATTTTTTCCCACTGAGGTCTGTGTTATCACCAGTTTATATCACAAGGTCTTGGAACAATCGCATGTACATTTTTAGGGTTATTTTACCATCATTAATGAATCCTTGTAATAAATGCAGGGATAGGCAATATTTTCAATCTGCTAGTCGTTACCTAATAAGATCCTTGAACGAAGCAATATACATAGTAGAATGTATTTCTAGTTTTCCAGTCTATTGAGTTTTGGCTAAATTTTCAGTGGTTGCAGCACTTATGATATAGTATAGGACCATATTTCTCATGCTCCACGATGTCCAGTAATTTACCTAACCAGCAGCAAAGAAATGCTTACGCCTTATGACTGGGTACCACTACCTTCCTTTAAAATAGCACTTATGGAACCTTCTAACCAGTTGTACCTCTGTGAAGTATCACTGCCTACTTGCTCCAATTTCACCCATTCTTCCAGCTTTCTCACCGGGTACCTACCAACCTTTCCCAGTAGCCATAACTGGCCACACTGCCAGAAAAGTCCTACAGATGCTTAATCATCACTCTTCATTAGCTGTTGAAATCTTCACAATATCTTTGTCAACAAACCTCTCTTAATGTTATTTCTGATCACTTTTTTTCTTAAATAGATATTCTTTTTTTTATCGACACATCTATTTTTCCTCCTCTACCACTATAATAGCTGAGAAATGTTCCCAGAATACAGTAAACACTCAATAGATGTTTTTGCCACGGCCATTTCTACACTATTGCTAAATCTAGGTTTACCATATGGCAAAGTAATACAGTGTGACAAGACCTGTACCACGCATTTTACACAGGTCATCACATTTAGTGTATTTATATTGAGGACGCTGAAGTCATCCAAAAACATTTTTAGCACTTTTTTCCCCCCAAAATTGACCTTCAGCTTTAAGCCTGGTTATAGCTTGTGTCTAGATGTCCTCCTCAAAGCCTCATGAGGCCACAAGTGGGGCATCTGGAGGTGACAGAGTCCAGGGTGTGTGATACTGTAATCAAGAATGCAATGCTGGGGGTAAGGGTGTGAGTGCCCTCAGAGTGAGTAGCCTGAATAAAATACAAAGGATGGAAAGAAGCTGGTCATTTGTAACTAGTTATGTGCTTGCTATTTGCTGCCTTTTGCCTGCCCTGCTTTGGTGTGGACTATTTCTCCTCTGTGATGCCCCCTGCCATGCCAACTATGGACGGAAACCTTTACAAATTGTAAGCCAAATAGATCTTTCCTCCTTCAGCTTTGGGTGTGGGGTATTTTGCCTCAGCAACTAGGAAAGTAACTAAGACATCCTCTACTTACTTTCTAATCTCAGAAAAGAAGCCCACTCACCTTCTCCAGGGCCAAAGCCTCAATATGCTATTTCACCCTCACCCCTTTTTATCACTCCCAAGACTATATTTTATTGGCTTCTGATTGAATTTCTCAGTCTCTCTCTTTTTATTAATTCTTTTTTTTTTTTTTTTTTACTTTTAATATACCCAGGTCTTCCTAACTTGGCTTGAAAAACCTTTTTGCCACAGAAGAGTCTACCATGGCTTTTCCTTCCAGTCTCTGTATATATGCTTAGATAAATTTTCAATCTTTCCTATGCCTTTTTGCTGTCTGAATTCTGCATACACTCAGAACCCACAATTATCATTTCTGAACTAGTCACGGTTTGTTATGATTTCTTAGTTATCAAAAATCCAATTGGGAAACCTTCTTCTCATTGCTTCTTCATAGATCTTAACACACTTCATCCTTTCAATCACGGTGTCCTGAAACTCTTCCTTCCTTGGCTTTTATGAGCTTCATCAGTCACCACTTGAGGGAGCCAGGAAGCAGACAGTTCACTTGAAGGTCAGCATTGGGGGTTAGGACAGCAGGAGGCCAGCACCACACTTTGAGAGAGACATGAAGAGGATACGACAAGACAGAGAAAAGTCGAGATTTATATTCCTGGTGTTAGTTGGTAGCTGCCGTAGCTCCAGAAGATTTAGGGGTACTGTCAGTCAAGGGATAGATTAGTTTAAGTCTTTTTAGGTGAAATATTATGAAGGTCTGAATAGAGTTGGTCAAACAGTTTACAAATATGGATGCAGCTGGATTAAGACGGGCGGCATGTGGGCAAGTGGGTAAAGCAACAGGGAGGGAAGTAGGTGGGTAGACTGAAGAACCGAAGGACAGCAGAGGAAGAGGACACAGAGAAGGGCATCTGGTGGCATGGAACTGATGAGCAGCAATGGACACCATTGTCTTCCTCCCTCTTTAGAACTATCAGCCAGCTACACAGTTTCATAGCTTCTAATTACAGAAAATTTCAAAGATACACAAAGTAGAGCAGTGTTGGGAGCCTTCATGTATCCAGTATTCAGTTCAGTAATTATCAACACTTTACTACATCTTATGTGATCTATCTTTGCCCCAGATACGTTGGTGTTTTGTTTTTGCTATCACGTTTAAAGCAAATCTGAAACATCCTATTATCTTACTTGCTTATGCTGTTTTCTATCAAAGCATCTGTATATATGCATTCGAGATGGGTAAATAACTTGCTTATGCTGTTTTCTATCAAAGCATCTGTATATGTTGGTATATTTTTCTTTTATACAATTATTTGTGTTGTTGTTCAGCTATGAGATTTGAGTAGTAGGTGAGTTTTTTAAAAGATCAGTAGCTAAAATCCCAGATGATCCTGAGAAGTGTTTTGGGTCTACTTTATTTTTATTTTATTTTATTTTTTTATTTTGAAAGTAGTAAAATACAACAGAACAACACGGAACAAAGCCAGTTCAGACAGTGTAGTGAAATTGGTACAGAACTTCACAGTAGGTTACTGGGATAACAGTAATAGGTACAGTAGTATATCTTGTATTCTTCACAATAATTGTTCTTTCAATCAGGTATAGCAAAATCAAAGGAAATACAGAACTTAAAGAACTTGTCAAAACAGAATATTCAATAGAGCAATACCATTAATCAGAACAGAACAAAACAGTGATAAAAATATTTGCCTTCAAAGAGATGGTAGAAGGTAATCCCCCTTATTTTCTATATTGCATATAGTCAACCTCACAAAATATGCTCAGATCTCTGGCTCCCACTTGCTAGGTGGGGGGAGGATGGATGTTTGATTTTTAGCCCATGTGCAGGTAGGCTCACAGCTGCTTACCAGGGCGGCAAGCTGGTTGCTTGATTTCCCAGCACCCTAAATTCCAACATGGTGCAGATCTCAGGATACACTGATAGTTCTTGCCCTGGGGCAGCCACGGCTTGCCAGGCCACAGCCACTTACCAGAGCAGCAAGCTGACTGCTTGGTTTCCCAGCCTTGTTCTACTTAAAATCTTGGTGCTTTAGGATGTCCCACTAAAGATTCAGCCTTATTCTTTAAAGCAATGTAAGATATTCAGTTAGGCAGTCAGTGTGATCTTTAAAGCCAAATTATTAGATTTAGAAGCAAAAACTTCACCGTTTACAAATCTCTGAACTACTCTGACAGACAGCCCTCAGAATTACAATTATAATTATAATCAACGTATGTTAATGAGCACATAGTGTCAAGAGATAAAGTACTGGAGACAAATAGACTAACTTAGTAGAAGAAATATGAAGGAATATAGATTTCGTTAACATTGCAGTATTCTACTCAGCATCTTAAATCAGTGGTGCAAAATGTAGATGTGCTCAGTAAGGAGAGAAAACCAGCTAAAGAGGAGGAAATCAGGATATTTGGTTTAATAGATAAATCTTTATTTTTTATTTTTATTTTGGTACCAGGGATTGAACTCAGGACCTCATGCTTGCTAAGTGGGTGCTTGTGCCTCTGAACTACACCCTCGGCCCAATAAATAAATTTTTTAACATAAGAATTTACTTACAATAAGTGATGGATGCAGTCATTAGGTTGATTGATCGTGATAATTGTGTCACACTATATTTGTAAGATGAATCATCACTTTACCCATCTCGAATGGGTAGAATTTTTGTCTATCAAATATACCTCAAATAAAAAGTTTTTTAAAAATGAATCCCTCAAAATAAAATGACTGTACAAATTTCAAACTACAGTTGAGTCATCTTCAATTAAGATGGAGGGATCACACAGAACTAGGAGCACATGGGAAATGTGGGACGTGTGGACCACAGCATGGTGAACTGAATCCTGGAGCCTGCACTGGGCTTCAGGTAGTTGATAAAAGACTGTCGGATTCAAAGACAAGACATGGCCCAGCTTCTTCAAGAGCCAGTTCAAGGAAAGAGATGTTTTGAATAACATATTACTGGAAGTGAAGTTCAGAAATGGGTATGATATACCTGAGGTGGTGACTTTTTAAAGCCTTTTGCAAAACATTTAATATTGAGCATGTGTTCTATATTTTCACTGAAAACAGAATTCTGTAGTCCAGTGTATTTTAGAACTGCTGGATTAAGAAATTCCAGCTCTCCCAGCAACATTCAGCCTCTTAGGTAACATGCACACCAGGGAAGAAGAGGGTGTTTTGTAGGTAGCCTCCCCCTTTAAATAAAGCATCTGTTAGTACCCAATGAAAACTGTTATCTGTCAGCTCACATTTTAGGAAGAACCATGTTCAGGAATTTAGATCTTATCCTAAAAGATACTGTAAATCATAGAAAAGTTTTCAGCAAAACACAAAGTGACATGTTACCAGATGAACCTAGTATGGTTTTAAGATGAATGAAAAGGGAGAGAATGAAGGCAAAGAAAAAGTGATAGAAGTAGTTCACAGGTGAAGGGGTAAGGGCCTCAATCTGAGCAGTGGATGTATAAATGGCAAGGGACAGACACCCGCGGGCGGCTAAATAAAGGCAACAACCTTATACCATTGGTCAATGTATCCTCATTACTGAGTGGTAACCCTAAAAACAGGGATGACTTTTCTTATTCTTTGCAATTCTATACTAGAGAAGTAGTACCCAGCGATGGTAGATGTTCTCTGGGTCTAGACAGGGCTGGACTTGAACTCTAGTTCCACCGCCTAGTGGCTAGATAGGTTCACTGGGGTTGTTCAATTTCCCGAAGCCTGGTTTTGTTGTCAGTTACTGTAAGCTGCAATTTGTGTAATGAATCTACATCTAAACTTCATAATGTGGCATCTTGAGTCATGGCTTGGTCATTTATTACCTGTGAGAGTTTAGGAAAATCATGAACTTTTCTATTTTTGAGCTTTCCCATCTATGAATTAGTGGTAATAGCAGTAACACCTCCACCAGAGAGTTGTTACGAACATTTAATGGAATATTGGCACCATGCCTGAGACACAGTGAGTGGTCAGACAATGTTCTTTGTATTTGTAGAGTTTTAGGTCTTTAACTTGATTTATAAGGTTATAGTGGGAGGTAAAGGAATAATTCTGTGCAATTCTGATACAATTCAAGAACAAGTCCACGCTCTGTAACGTGTATCCTTATTATGTTCTTATTTATCCCAAGGCACCAATTCCAGAGCAGCCGCAGCTGCGATCCACATTCTTCCTCTTGAGGACCAACCCTCTTCATGTACTTGGGGTTGTGCCTGGAATTGAAATCACTTCTAGGGAGTTGGAACCCAAACTTGGTCTTGTTTTTCATTCCAAGATACCAAGAGAGAGTTTTATCATGGAGCTGGTGTATTTTTCCAGGTCCTTTCTGTAGCTGCAAGGATTCTCCCGCCCTGTGCAGCTTGGCGAGCACTCCTCAGTGGTAATGCTCTACCCCGAGAGGACCTGCAGGAAGCTCCGTCCTTTCCCATATTTCTCCTTGCTTCTGGCTGAGTATTTCTTGGAAAATTCTTCCATGAATATGACTGCATATCCTGATTTATTCTCAGACATCTGTAAAGAAAAGAAACTTCCTATCTAGTGGACTTTTTGGTTTTTTTTTCAAGATAATAAAGTAAGGCTGAAAACAAATTCAGTTCCTTATCCTTATATCCCCACGTCTGATCTGTGGTCCTTAATGTCAACTCTTTCCGCTGTGTCTTCTGTCACCAAATTAAGAAAGAATCTTAATTTGTTTCTATATTTTTCTTTTCAGTTTTACACAATCCTTTTGACCTTTACCACAGAAGATGGGAATTTGGCTTTCTTATAACACCCATATCACTGCAAGACAAATACACATGTACTTCCTTGTGTTGTACAACAATTACATCATGATTTTGCTATAGAATAATATTCACTATGTGTTATTACAACTGTGTTCACATTAATCATGACTGACTCACAGTGTGTTTTTTATTATCATCAATTATTGTGTTTTCTTTCTTGTAAAACTTTTATTTCCTTAGGAGTTCATCATTAACCCATTTTTGTTTGCTGAACTTTCTATGTTGCTATCAATACTTTGACCCCAAACCAAGATGATAGCATGAGTCTCTGAGCAGACTTGAACATGTTAGGCGATGTGTCTGTCTCACCATCATCACAGTGACTTTTCCCCTGCAGACTTGTTGCTCCCGCCCCGCTGAGAACACCTACACCTGGTACACAGCCATCCACACTGTCCTTCAGGTCACCTTCATTTCCCCTTGTGTTTGGTGTTCATTTCCTGAATGTTAGATTTTTCTCTCTCTCCTTTACTCCCTTATTGGTTGAGAGAAAATTCCATTAGGAACTTCCTTTTTAAAAAAGCACATGGAAAAATAAACTTATCGAGACTTTTAATGCCAAAAGCTCCCTTTATCTGTCCACAATTGATTCGTATTTCGGGCAGGCACACAGCGTTGTTCCGGGGTTATTATCCCCGGGATTGTGGAGGATCATTGTATTATTACTGGCTGCCCACGTTGCTTTAGAAAACCGCACTGTTATTCTGATGTTCAGCCCTTTTCATGTCATCTATTTTTTCCCCTCTCTGAAAACATTTGATGCCTTTTCTTTTTATATCATAACCTGAAATATCATGATGAATATAACTTGATTTATCACAAAGGCTTTGGTGAATCTATTCAATCTTGACAATCACTGGCCATTAGTTATAGCATGGGTTATTTTGTTCTGTTAATTTTAGATAACATTATTTTCTCTCTGTTTTTTTCAGTTCTTTCTTTTAGACTCATATGCAGGTACTGAACCATTAGTATTCATATTTTTTCTTTTAAAATGTGTTTTCTCTAGATTTCCTTTTAGTCTTTAATCCTTTTGCTTTACTTACAAGATTTTTTCAATTTTCAACATATCCACTGAATTTCATTTCTACCATCAGTTGTATTATTTTTAAAGTTTTTTATTCTCTAATGTTCACTTTCCTTATATAATGTAATGCCCTGTATGTTCTTATTTTGTAATGACTCATCTTTTAAAACTTCCCCAAGGAAGTGCATTTTACATGTATCACAAATCTCTTTATAATTTTTCAAGCAGCATACTTTTCTTTTTCACTATTTTTTGCCTTGAGATTTCTTTGACATGTGCAATTTTTCAAATATAGGACCTCTCAGCATAAGGAGTGTTTCTTAGCTCTGTGTGCTGGTAACAAGCATCTGGAAGCACAGCAAGACAGTGCCGTTGCAGAATTTTGTTGGGAACCTCAAATGTCAGAATTGGAGCCCCATTTGCTGACATGTCCAAGCTGACATTTGCTTAGAAAGAAATCCATTCATTCTGGGGCTGCCAGGTACAAGCTTGGCTGCAGTATCCTGAGAATCACATGGGATGCTGTGGGCTGAGAAGAGAGTGTCACTGCCCCTGTTTTTGGCAGAGAAGTCTCAGCCTTGGCTCTGTATGGTGTTATCGAGTGTGAAGTTCTCCAGCACAGCTTTCTTCCGTGAGGAGTACCTTTGTGGTAGCTCGTTGTCTGAAGGAATTCTGTGCAGACTTTTTGGGCAGTGCTAAATTGGTTCCCTGTATTGTACACCTGTTTTGCAAAATTTAAAATTTCTGATTGTCTTTCCCCCTTCCCATTTTCTTGATATTTGAAGGTGTACATCTTCTTTAATCCATTCATTCTCATTTTAGTGAAGTTTGAAAAAAAAGAGGTGTAAACACATACGATAAAGTTGATGCATAAATTCAAGCTCTGTAAGAGGCATTTATTTGCCATTTTGTTGGACATGTGTGTGTGTGGTTCTTTTCTTCTTTATGTACATTTTGCTTCCTGATAGCAATTTGGTTGTTTTGTTTCCTTTCCTTTCCTTTCCTTTCCTTTCCTTTCCTTTCCTTTCCTTTCCTTTCCTTTCCTTTCCTTTCCTTTCCTTTCCTTTCCTTTCCTCCCCTCCCCTCCCCTCCTCTCCTCTTTTCTTCTCCCCCCTCCCTCCATTTCCCTCTTCTCTTCTCCTCTCCTCTCTCCTCCCTTCATCTTCTCTCCTCTCCCCTCCTCTTCCTCCTTTTCCTCTTCTATCTTCCTTCTTCCTTTCTTGGTCTTGATTTCTGCCTCTGTCTCTGTCTCTCTGTGACACACACACACACACACACACACACATTTAACTTTTCACCGTTGGATGAAACTGTCATCAGAACTGTCTATTGCTCCCTTTCAGGCAATAAGTCACCCAGGCCGAGCCAATGTGATTCTCTCTCCCTGGAGTTTGAATATTTAGAAGATGTGAAGACCCAGGTAAGACAGAATGTAGAATTTATCATTCATCTTATTAACATCACCTTAGCAAGTTTTTTTTTCTACTACATCATTGTCTGTTTTTCTCATCTTTTAGATTCAAGAAACCGGGGGACTCCAACCAATTCAACTTCCTTCTGGTAATGTTTTAATGATTTCTCTTTTGTTTAAGTTACCATAATTGTGTACAACAGATGAGACATAAATGATACAGAAACTACTGGAGTAGTTTCTCCAGTAGTTTCTGTATCATTTATGGAAAATTAAATATGGAAAATCCATGATGGAAATTAAACATTATAGTAGCCAAAAGTAGTACAGGTACTTTTTTTTCTTTTGTAATTTCAAAGGTGAAAATAAATACACACACAAACAATAAAAATAAATTCAGGGTTATTTTTTCTTTCAAGGTGATAAACTACTATATGATAATAATTCATATTTTTATTAAATCTCTTTTGTGAAAATTTGGGAAAAGTTGAGGAGTGTAATCCCATGTAAGTCAGCTATTGATGCAAGCAAAAAGTGACACTATGCTAAAAAAACCACATTTATTTCTTGCTAATGTATCAGGGGATTTGTTGAACTGTCTCATCTTCAAGTTTGTAGGTTGCAAGTATGTAGGTTGGCTGGGGTTGGTCTACATAACATGTTTCATTCTGGGGCCCACATTGCTATTAGAGGGGATCAAGGTTGTATTTGTCTCATAATGATGGTGGAATCCATGGAGAAAAAGCCCAACTACATATGCTCATTTCAAGCTTTTGTTGATACCACATCTAATGTCCTGCTGGTCATCACAAGTCATATGGCCAACTTCAAAGTCAAAAGACAGGGAATTCTACCTATCAAAGGACATGGCAATGCTGTGGATGTTTAGTACTATTTTATAAAAGTAAATTCTTGGATTGATGTTTCATTCTACCACTGTCTTCCCTACTGGTGGTGGTTATCCCTTCCAGCCTTATCAAATCAGGTCAGGTTCTAATGTCCAGGGTTATGTGATATACATCAAGCCTAGAAGGGGTTCCCTTTGACTCAGACACCTATAAATGATGAAGGCAATTTGGCTGTCATGCCCTTAGTATATATATATTTTTTAAATTTTATTTTACAGAGAATAAAACAAAAGAGGACAGAACAACGCAGATCAGAACAGAACAATATAAGCAACACAGCAGTTCACAACAAGACAATTGGATATCAACAGTAGCTACCATAATATCTCTTTCTTTGAAATAGTTGAGCATAGCTTCACAAACAATAATATCAAACATAACAAAATAGAATAAAAGCATTCAAGAGAATGAAACCATTACAAGGCATTCTAAACCAAATAACAGAAAATGAACAATGGCTACTATAATATTTAATTTTCCATAAAAAATTTGTTTATATTATTACACATATTAAAATCCAGTAAGACACAACATGATAGAACCAATGGTAATAGAAGAACAAAAGCATGGTAGGACTTCAAAGCCAGATGATATTAAATCAGCAATGGCTGCCATAATGTCTCGTTTTCTTCGAAGTAGCTGTTCATACCATCACACATAATAAGGTCAAACAAAACAGAATAAAACCATTCCAACCAATGAAAGAAAACATTGCAAGTCTTCAAAGCAATATAATGGGGAACCATGATTATCATAGAATCTTATGTACTCTTATCATTTCTTACACTAGGGAGACTATACGTGAGTTTGATTTACTTCACTTATGAGTATGGTCTCAAGTTGCACCCATTTATTTGTAAATACCTCAATGTGATCATTCTTTATAGCTGAGTAGTACTCCACTGTATAAAAGTACCACAATTTTTTTTATCCATTCCTCAGTTGATAGGCACTTAGATTTTTTCCAAGATCTGGCTATTACAAATTGTGCTGCTATAAACATGGGTGTACATATATCACTGTGGTATGATGTTTTCAGTTCTTCTGGGAATATGCCTAGGAGTGGAATAGCTTGGTCAAATGGGACTTCCAATTCCAGCTTTTTGAGGAATCTCCAGACTGACCTCCACAGGGGTTACACAAGTCTACACTCCCACCAACAGTGTAGAAGAGTTCCTTTTTCCCCACAGCCTCTCCAGCATTTGTTGTTGGTAGTTTTGTTGATCCTAGCCGTTCTTTTCAGAGTGAGATGGAATCTCAGTGCGGTTTTAATTTGCATTTCTCTAATGGCCAATGATGATGAACATTTTTTGATATATTTATTTGCCATTCATATTTTTTCATCTCAGAACTGTGTGTTCATCTTGGATGCCCATTTTTGGATTGGGTCTTTGAATTTCGGGGGTCTAATTTTTTAAAATTCTTTATAAGTGCTAGACAGAAGTCCTCGGTCTGAGGGACAGTTTACTAAGATTTTTTTCACAGTTTGTGAGTTTTCTTTTCACTCTGCTGGAGATTTCTTTCAACATGCAGAAACTCTTTAATAAGATGTGATCCCAGTTATTCATTCTGGGAAGTATTTCCCCTGCAGTTTGGTTCTTGTTTATGAATTCTCTACCTACCCCTATGTCTTTAAGATTTTTGCCTACTTTGTATACTAAGGGTACAGTATCAGAGATAAAAATTTCCACCAGAAAGAGAAAGAGGCTATGCATATTACTGCTCAATAGCAATTTTGAAATCCTGCTGGGCAAATAAATATTTCTGGGTCAAGCTACTCTGAAGTTGCTTCTTGGTTAGGTAGTCATTTTCCTTAGGAGGAGCTTCCTAATCTATTATTCTCTAAGACTCTTGGTTCTACACTCTGGAAGGACCTTTAGTTCCTTTTACTATTCAGCTTCTTCTAGAAAACTGAAGACTCAGAGGTCATTTTATGTCTCACACAGTCTCAGCTTCTGTTTGTTTAGGACAGTGGCAACTTTGTCAATATCATTATCTCAGAAACAATGAGTTTCCTGTGTATTTGATTCTATTTGATTCTATGTGCCAAAGAGTGAACCACAATTCTTTGTGAGACATGGCTTCTCTCTACTGATACTTACAGGTACGGGTGGGTGACTCAGATATATCAGACTTCTCTGGGCCATTCACTGAAGCTTTGGTTCAGCTGTAATCTAGCAACATTAACCCTTTAAGAGGTCTTGACAGAGTGTTCGAAGTTCACCCCTGGTTTGACTTTTACTTAAGGTAATATAATTAGTGCCATAGTTTTGATTTGGCTAGAAACTGATTCATTCCAACTCTGCAAGTTTTCACATTAAATTATTTCAAATTCTTGCAATCTGAGTTTTTTATCAATTGGTCACTTGTCAGCTCTTTCAGATAATATTTTCATAATTCAAGTAGTAGCAAATAACTCTTTCATTATTCTCCCTCAAAACTTCTTTTCCCAAAACTGCAGTCGTGTTAAATTCCTTTTCTATGTTACATGTCATTGCAGGCAATTATTATGCCATTTCTTTTGCACTACCTAAAATACATAAGCATTTTCCAGCTTTCACTAATAGTTTCTTGCAGTTCAACACAAGGCCATATATTGAAAGTCTTTGCTATAGTAGCATCTTACATCTGGTGTCTGCTTGTCTTCTAGTCAGCTATTGCTATACAACAAATACCACAAATCTAGCACAGAAGGTGTATTTTCTCCTCACTTATGCATTTGCTGAGAGTAGCAATGTCCTCAGCCTCTCACTCTGGGGTTCAAGCTTGAGCGACTGTGGTAACCTGGAATAACATCTTCTCATTTTGGTACAAGAGGGCAAGTCGAACCACACAAGCAACGTTTTAATTTTGGCTTCCATCGAAGTTATTTTTCTAATTTAACACTGACCAGATCAAATCAAATACAGAAATTCCAAATAATGGGAAGAGGAGTGAATTCTACTCATCATGAGTCCATGAAGCAAAGTAAATTTTAACACTGCTGTTTGAGAATGATGAATTGATTCCTATTAATTCATACCTCCTAGTCATTTTGAAGCAATTACTTGCTCAGTCACTTTCCTCTTCAGGAGAAGCAGTTCCATTTTTGTGTGAAGAAGTTATTGCTTCCTTTACTGAATAATTATTTTGTAGAAGAAACTAATAATCTCTCTCCTCTTCGCAGCTCTCTGTGCAGGCAAATAGAAACTTAATGAAAAAAAATAAAACTTGCACACTGAAGGAACTATAATAATTCTGTAATGTTTGTTGGCAAAAGTCTTGGGGATATATTTGAGAACGAACTATATGAACTTAACAGAACTCAAGGAAGGAAAAAATCTATAAATTTAGATTTTATTTGATGCTATCAGTGTACCAAATGTCACATATGTATGAGGATGTACTGTTTTTCTGGGTTGGTGAATATACATGTGAATCCAGGAGTCACAGATTCCATGGAAAAAAAGCATCTGAATTCATTGGATCAATGGAAAAGAAAGCAGGTTACATAATAGGGTGATAGGAATTATAGAGTAGGTCTGGCCTGAACATGTGGCCCTTTATGCTTTTTGTCCTCTAACTTGAGAAGGCTCAGATCCCAGTTGTTTTATCAAACACTAGGATCCACTGACATGGGATATACCTGTATGTATTTTCAAAATAAGGTGGTGCATATCTGTGATCCTAGCACTGTAGAAGTCTGAGGCAGGAGGGTTGCAAATTCAAGCCCCACCTGGGAAACTTAGGACCTGTCATTCATGAATGAATGAATGGCTGGCTTGGCATGAGCACTCTGGGTTGAGTGCTCTGTACTGAAAACACACACACACACACACACACACACACACACACACAGCAGTAGCTATGCTCTCAGAACTGTGTTGGTGGAGAGAGACACTGCATTAAAAAGTGAACTCCCTGGCTGAATTGAGAGATGCCCTGTTTATGTTGGAAAGCTGGTAGGGATGGTAATTTAGACCTGGCTTAAGTTACTTTGATAAAGAATCACACTGAAACCACAAGTTTGTGAGTAGCATCTCCAAGCTGCTCATAGTAGCTTTCCTGGGTAAAAGTTTTTGCATACCACACTCTGGGGTTGACTGAATTTTCTCTCTCTGTCTCTCTGTCTCTGTCTCTGTCTCTGTCTCTCTCTCTCTCTCTCTCTCTCTCTCTCTCTCTCTCCCCTCTCTCTTTCCTTCCCATTACACTATAGCAGTGAGCATATCAAAATTCAAGACCTATCTATTCCAAAACAGTCAATCTCTGATTGCGTGTATTCTCACTTCTATACTTTCCTCTATATTCCATCTTTTCCCGGCTACAGCTTACATGGCAGGTATGGAGACAGGGACCAAGTATTGCCACTTAAGCAACAGCAGTCAAGCAGGTATGGAAATACTGGACAATAAAACTATGTGATCACAAGATAATTTGACTTTTGAAAGTTCACAGCTATAGTTAATTTTATGGATTTAAAAGAATAAAATAGGAATATCATTACATTCTTACTACAGTTTTAGAAACTTAAGAATCTTAACAAACAGGTACCTATTGAAGCATAAAGAGAGAATCTTGACCCTTCTGTAAACCCACGTGTGTGTCTATCACAGACCTGAGTCCCTTAAATGAAGGACAGACTGGATTCCCTTATAGACGAACACTACTATCATAATAACCACAAATGGGGTACAGAGACTTTCTTCCACACCTTCTCAAGGGATCTAGTACTCCATTTCCAATTTAATTATGTCTTGAAAAAGTGCGTCATACTTACAGAAACTGTTGGATGCTATGTGCTAGTGCTGTTTCCCGAGGAATGCCAATCCACGGCTTGCCACCAGGAGAAATAAGCCTAAGTGATTCAACAAACAAATTAAAAGTCTTGCAAATTTTGTTTAAAATAGATCAGTCTTCCAAACCCATATGGTTATGAATCTTCCAGTTCTCAAATGTATATTTGCCAATGATATTCTTAAAAAGTTAAGAGACTTCCATTTCTTTTATAATTCAGAAAAAAGTGTGCTCATTCTTTTAACTGTCTGCCTCAAAAGTGTTTAAAGTTTTGTATTTTTTTTACTTATTTAACAGACAAAAAGTCACAGAAAAGAAAAACAGAAAGCAAAAGGGACAACAACAGGCCCCGAACAATAACAGTAAAGGTTTTCAAAACAAGATGGCAGGAATTTAGCAATGGCTGTAATATAGTATATTGTTACTTTAAAAAAAGTTGCTTAGATTACCAGATAGAGGCAGGTAAAATTGATCCAATTGTATGAGTATTAACTGTTCTTTTCCAAGA
The DNA here is from genome assembly GCA_004027455.1 of Hydrochoerus hydrochaeris. Classification (NCBI taxonomy): domain Eukaryota; kingdom Metazoa; phylum Chordata; class Mammalia; order Rodentia; family Hydrochaeridae; genus Hydrochoerus; species Hydrochoerus hydrochaeris. Next base: position 14,234 of record PVLA01011012.1, on the reverse strand, counting down.
ACTAATATAATGAGTAGTATAGTCATCTTAGTTATCATGTATGTATATACACAGATTTATGTTTTTCCCTTTTCTCTGCCTTTTTTCCTCCTTTGCCCTATCCCAGTTACTTTTCTTCTTTGAGCAGTTTCTCAGCCTTATGCAATATTTATTGTAGATATAGATCATATTTACTTTTAGTCTTTTAAAGATTTTTTTCATGTTTCACTTTCAACTATGATTCTTTAGAGTTTCAGAGATAACGTACATTCCCTGATTATTCATCTTCTAGGCCCTTGGCCCCCATGGGTGTTTGAATTGGTCAATACACGATTGAACCGGTGACTAGAACAGCATAGATTGTTCCAGAGATGATACAAAAATGAGTGTGCACAGGGCGAGGGGTTCCTGGGAAAAAGTAGCAGGGAAATTGCAGTTTAAAGACATGTCACATTGTCCATTTTCAACTCATGCTCAGCTGAAGGTCTAGAGACCTTTCACTTCATTTATTAACAAGAGATTTCCCCATTCCATGTCTGTGAAACTGTTTTTTAAATCTGTATTTTCGACTGTGACAAAACGTATCACGTGCTCTCTACATGGAAAATAAAATGAAAAACATTACCATCTGTAAAATCTCTGAAGCGAATAGATCTAGAAGAACCTTATCTCAGTCTGATGAAATTCATTTATGACAAAGTCAGAAACATCATTTTAAATGGGAAAAAACTGAAAACATGTCCTCTAAAATTGGAAATAAGACAAGGATGATCACTGTCACCACTGTTCACCTCGAAACATTAGCCAGAGAAATCAGGCAAGAGAAAAAAAATAAAAGGAATATGTATAGAAAACAAAGAAGTCAAATTATAATTATTTGCAGACGAGGTAATTCCACATATAGAAGAACCAAAAAAAATTCGACCAAAATATCTGAAAAATTAATAACCAAATTCAACAAGGTAGCAGGTTATAAAATCAGCATACCAAAATCAATAGCATTCCTGTACCCAAACAAGAAACTCATTGAGAAAAAAATCAGGAAAACAGTAACATTCATAATAGCATCAAGTAAAGTGAAACACTTGCAATTAACATAACCAAGGAAGTGAAAGGCCTCTACAATGAAAATGCAGTACAGCGGAAAAGGAGATCGAAGATGACAATAGAAAACGGAAAGATATCTCCTGTTTCTGGACAGGCAGAATTATTATTTCCAAATGGCAATGCTCCCAAAACTGATGTAATGCAATCCCAATCAAAATATCAATAGCATATCTCAGAGAACTATAGAAAACAATTGTAAAACTCTTACAGAACCAGAAGAGACCCAGAATAGCAAAAGCAATCCTAGGTAACAAGGGCAAAGCAGAAGGCATCACAATCCTGGATTTCAAGTTATATTAGAACCATACAGTGATAGTAACTGCATGATACACACACACATCAGACACGTGGATTAATGGAATAGAATAGAGGAAGCAGAAACAACCCCAGGCCATTAAGCTGTCTGAGTAGCGGCCAAAAGAGACAAAATCGTTCTTGAGGAAACTTAGCCTCATTAACAAGTTGTGCTGGGAAAACAGCTCTCTGCACGCAGAAGATTGAACGCAGGCCCATGCCTCTCACCCTGTACTAAACTGAAATCAAGATGGATTAAAGACCTAAGTTTTGAAACAGAAACACTGAATCAGCTGGAAGACAAAATAGGTAAACTTTTGAAGTCATAGGTGTAGGCAAGGGCCTTCTGAACAGATCTTTAACTGCACAAGAGATAACATGATGAATCAACAAATGGAATCGTATCAAATTAAAAGGTTTCTTCACATCACAAGAAACAACAAAAACAATGAAGAGACATCCCACAGAATAGGAAAACATGTATTTTGCCAACTATACATGTTGGACAGAGGGCTGATACCTAAGATTTACAAAGAACTCAAAATAAAATACTCAGTCAAAGCATGGTCAACTGAAGTGAATAGACATGACTCAGAAGAAGAAATACAAATGATCAACAGATACAAGAAAAAATGTTCAACATCTCTGGCCATAAGAATGAAAGCAAATTAAAACAGCACTTAATTCTATAATGTATTTGGATTTATTTTTACACAAACACAAGATCTAAGTCACAATTCTTTTCTTTAATTTTTGCATATGGATACTCAATTCTTTCAGAACATTTCTTGAAAAGAAACTTTCTCCATTAAATTTCCTTCTATTTTGTTAAAAGCAGATGAGTATTTAGATAGTAGTCTACATTTTGACTCTATTTTTACACTGATCTATATGCTGTCCTTTCACAAATATAAGCCATACTGAGTAATGTATCTTTAATATTCATTTATATATCTTAATCAATATGAGGTTCAAAAGGAAGTTCTCAAATTTTTCAGATTTGTGTTTTTCTAAATTTTTAAAGATCTTTTAGTTCTTTTGATTTCTCATACAACATTTAGAAGTATCTTGTCAATTTCTACAAAAAAATCACACTGTTTTTTTTTGAAATTAAGATTGCATTGAATCTATGGAACACTTGGGTGAAAATTCATATAAAAATGTTGTGACTTTCAACTTCCAGGAAATATATCCCACTTGTTTAGGTCCTTGATTTCTTTCACTGCTGTTTAGGAGTTTTCAGTGTACAGATTGTAAACATATTTTGTTAAATTTATGCCAGAGTGCTTCATATTTTTGGTGCTGTTATAGTAGCATTGTCTGAACATTTCAGTTTCCATTCAGAGTATATGGGATGTGGACAGAACATAATTGATTTTGTACTTTGAATTTACATATTGACATTCAGTTCATTAACCTTGCTTGAATTTATTCAGTTCTATTATAATGTTTGTAGATTTTTGGAATTTTGAATTATGCACTCTTGTTTTCAGAAAGAAATACTTTTACTTCTTCCAGTTCATTATTTATGTATTTTGTGCTTTTTGTTTTCTGTTTCTTCTATCATGCTCAGTGTGATAAATAACAGTACAGTTGTGAGTACTGTCCTAGCCTTTCTCTTGACCTTAGGGACAAAGTGTTCCAGGCTTCCACCACCTTCTCTGATGCTAAGCCATCTTGCTTCTGCTGTTCCTCAGGCTGAGGACAGAGTTTCCATTGTGAATGAATCCTGATTCTTTAGTCTACTGATGTAGTAAATCAATTAATTAACTTTTAAATGTTAATCCTTACTTGATTATGATACACCCTGTCATGTATTGTTGGGTTGCATTTGCTAGCATTCTATTGAATGGTTTTGTATTCATGATCATGAGGGTGCCGGTGTTTAAAGAACATGATTTCATCTATTCTATTTTATCTTTGTGGCTATAAATCTCTGTAGTTTTTAAAGTGACTTTCTTTCATTGTTAAGATTAGTAATTTGTGTATTTTATATTGGCTAAGATGGCTAGTCAGTTATTCACTGAATTTTTGCAGAGGATAAGCAACTGATTCACTGAGTTTTTTTTCTGAGTCTCTTTTACTACATTCTGCTTCCTTGTTGCTCACCATAATTTTCATTATTTCCTGGGAGTTCTAGATTTTTTCCAAGAATCAATATTTTAGATAATTATTTTTCAAGACTTTAAAAAATGACTTATTACAAGAAACACTTTTTACACTGTATTTCAGCATGTGTTCAAAAAGCCCACAATGTGTAATCAAAATAACCTTCCACAAAACACTGTGTATTATGAATGGTAAATTTTGGAGTTGTTTTCTTCCAGCTCAATTTCATTCTGTTTCAGACTGGCTTTTCTCTTTCTTTCATAAAGAAAGACTATTCACAACCTGCTAAACTATATTCATAACCTACTAATATTTAATGAACTGCAGTTTGAAAAACACTCCTAAAGATTATTCTGATAACATGTGCTATATGCAATGGTTTGTCCATTTCTGAATCCATATTTTTTACTGAAATGTGAAACAAGATGGAGTTCATGATCTAGCCTACAGTGCACCCCAGGAAATCTCCCATTTCCTTGCAATAAGGCATTCATCTTTGTACTTTGCCTGTGGTGATATTTTTGACTCATACAACAAATACTGAGTCCTTATTGTATGCCAGACATCAGTTCAGGCACTGGCGTGAAGTATAGAATAAAACATATAAACCCCCTTTCCTATGAGACTAACACATGAGTGTGTAAAAAGTCAGTTAAACAAAATGTATAAATCTCTATGTTAAGTGATTGTTATTTTTATAATAAGGAATAAAGCAAGCTAAAGAAGAAAAACAGGATGCCATACAATTTTAATTTAGAGGGCCAGTGACTGTTTCTATGAAAATGTAATACTGAGGGAAAATTAAATGTGAAATAAACGGGGAAAGAATATTTCCAACAGAGCAAAGAGTCAGTGCAAAAGCCCTGAGGTGGGGTTATGTTTGGAAGTAGAGTGGGGTGCATGAAGTGAAGAGAGGAGTAGAGATCAGGTTTGATAAGTAGCTGTGTCCACGATATACATTCCTTTATAACCAGGGGAATGACTGGAGTTTGCTCTGTGAGAAGGAGAAACCTATTGGCAGTTATCTTTGCAAGTTCAGTGATGTGGCCTATGCTGTGAAAGCATCGCCCTGATTGGGTAGGAAGAAGAGGCCACAGGGGAAGAGACAGAGGTGGGAGACCAATGAGAGAGGTAGGGCCTGGGTGCTGGTAAAAGCTGGTGGTCCCATGGAGACAAAACATTTGTATCACATTTGTTACTACGGGTAATTGCGTTATGTGTTTTCAGCTCACTTCTTTACCATTTCCCTGAGCCAGCAGTGTGAACACTTCCTAAACAGGAAACCTTGGCTGTCTTTTACAGCCCAGTTCTCACAGCAAGTTGAGGATGTGGCCTAGACCAGCTGCACAGTAACTGTTCATATGAGTGAATGGCAGGAAAGGGAGTTGGCATTAGGAATAAATCCCGAGGATATCGCTACCTTTTTACTCTTTAATTAGAATTCTGGGGATTTATCTTGAGGAAATTTTCACAAATGCAGAGATTTATCTATAGCAAGCAACCTACTCTAATTTTAAAAAATCGAAACACATCTTAATTAGTCAACCAGTGGAGAATTTGCGACATTTCTCAAAAAGCTCAAGGAAAGCCTTGCTTACTCATGAGGCAAGATGGCCAGTGAGTGGCAGTAAACCTTCTCACGTGGACAGCAACCTTCAGAAAGGAGCGGACCAGTGGGCCCAAGAGGACAGCAGCTAGGTGGTAGGGTTAGGCCAAGCTGCTTCTGAACAGGCTTTCTGATTATAGCTATCAAAACCTCAGGGGTTTAATTGAACAAGTTTTGCAGCAGACTTTGAACCCATGCCTAGGGCTTGATAATTGTCAGTTTTTCTCACCACAAGCCTATGTGGAGGGAGATAGGGGAAAATAGAGAGTGTCTCAGGGACCAAAGGGGCCAAGGGAAGTGCATAGAGTGGGAAGTCCCAAAGGAAAGTGATTTAATGAAAGCCCAGCCAAGCAATTTGCATCAGTGCTTAACCCCCACTCCCCCAGAAGGACAAACTGCCTTGGGAAATGCTGTGGGCATTGGGGTTTGCCAGGGCTCTGAGGGGTGACATTCACAATAGCCACTGCAGTGCAGGCCTTGGCAGACCTTCCTGGGGGGACCCTGGCCTGAGGGCTCTAACACGAGCACAGTGGAAATTACCACTGTCCCTAATTAGTAAGCTCTCCCTTTATTCTGCTTCATGCTGGCAAAAGACATTAGACAAGGGCCAAGGATTTAGCTCAGCGGCATAAGCACCTGTTTTGCAAGTGTGAGGTCATGAGTTCAATCCCCAATACAAAAAAAAAAAAAAGACTTTAGACATAACCCCAATTTTTTTCCTCCACAGAATCACTATTTTTATTCTGCTCTGCAGAGTTTTGAATTCTAGTATTCTAATTTAACTCTTTTTTTATTAACTTTATCACTACACTTTAAATATGCATAATGTTCACTTTCATCAGAGGATTCTGTACCTGTAAGTGACTTATCTCAATTCCTCTTTTTTCCCCATTCCCTTCCCCCTTTCTAACCTTTTCCCATCCTTATTTACAAAACCTTATTTCCAATTTTTGTTTCTTTTTTATTTTTTAAATTTTCCTTTCTTTTACCTCCCCCATCTTGTTCCCATTTTCATTTGAGCATTTTCTTCCTATTTCATAAATATCTGGTGTAGATTTTGGTATTTATTTATACTTTCAGTTTCTCACTCCAGAGGAAAAAATGCAATATTTACACGTGTGTCACTGATTTCACTTATGAGTACAATCTATCCATTTATCAATAAATATTTATGGTTTATCCTTCTTTATGGATGAGTAATACTCCACTGTATTAAGAAATCCCAGATCTTCTTTATCCATTCATTGACTGATGGACATTTGGGCTGTTTCAAAGATACAGCTATTACAAACTGTGCTGCTGTAGACATGGGTGTGTGTGTAGCACTGTGGTACGATGCTTTTAATTCTTTTAGGAAGATACCATGAAGGGGAGCAGCTAAGTCAAATGGAACTTATAGTTTTAGTTTTTTAAGGAATCTCCACACTGATGTCCACAGTGGTTGCAGTAGCTACACTCCCACCAACAGGGGAGAAGGGTTCCTTTTACCTCATGGTCCTGCCAGCATTTGTTACTGGTTGATTTCTTGATGATACATATTCTCTCAGGGGTGAGCCAGAACCTCAGCATTGTTTTAATTTGCATCGCTCAAATGACTAGTGATGTTTCGTTCATATATTTGTCATCCCTACATCATTATCTAAGACATGTCTATTCATTCCAGATGCCTATTTTTGGATTGGGTCTTTCAATTTGGGGGCATCTGACTTATTGAGTTCTTTGTATATTCTAGATATTAGTCCTTTGTCTGAGGGACAGCTGACAAAATTTTTTTCCCACACTGTGGGTTGTCTCATCAGTCTGTTGTTGGTTTCTTTTGCTGTGTAAACACTTTTTAATAAGATGAGTTCCCTATTGTTTCTTTGTAACATTTTTTGGGTTTTGTTAAAATATTTGCCTACAGCTATATCTTCAAGAGTTCTATCGATCTTCCAGCAGTTTTAGTGATTTTGTTTTAATAGTCAAATCTTTGATCCATTTTGATTGTAACTTAGTGCATGGTGAATCATGAGTCTATTTTTTATCTTCAGCACGTAGAAAGCCAGTTTTTCTGACATCATTACTAAAGAGACTATCTTTCTTCCAGTGAGGGTGTTTGTTTATGCTCTAATCCAGCAGTTTATGAGCTGAAAGTTGCTTAGTGCTATTTTAACTCTAATTTGACAAGTATAGAAAATGATGTTTGGATGTTATTTCAAGGTCATAGAGAAAGAGAGGTGTTTTGTTTCCTTTTTATGTCTCTTCACTGTTTTGTACTTTATTTTTTTCTGACTCTGTGAGTTCAGCAAGTACTAAGAAATTTCTGTGTGTAATGCATTGGCTGGCCATGAAGAAAGCGACACATAAAGATGAAACAGAAGGATTCTTTTTCCTAGGGATGTGCATGTCAGGTTGATGAAGCAAAGACGTGTGTATTTCAATTTTAAATAGTGCAGTTCGATACATATTGCCATTATTCCCCCTGAAAATATTCCCTCTATACTGGGGACCTGGCCCAAAGCTCTAATTACTTGTGTGAAGGGCATGGTGAAAAGATAAAATAAGAAACAGAGACAAATTTAGTAATATATAAGTGACTGGGAATTTGATATTTCCAGATGGGCCAAGAGAGTGACACTATTCACTATTTATTGGATGTATAGTGATAGATGGGGCTAGTGAATGATTTGAAGACTCAGAAGTCTATGACTTGGCTATCTTGGGTGATATCAGTAATCCCAAACCACCAATTTATCCCTCAGGCAAGGATGCATAATAGCTATTGTGAATTTGTGGGCCTAAATACCTGTTCTGTGAACACACTTAGCTCTTCATTTCTGTCTCTTTTGGAAGCAGTTCTGGAAAAACTCTTTAATGAGTGTCTTTCAGTAGTATGATTAAAAAAAATATGGTGACTGCTACTGCCAAATGCCTCCCCGTGGAAAGGAAGATTCCAGAAACAGGTGATGCATCCTCTTCCATCTTGTTCCCAGAACCTGGTACCATGTGACTTCTGGATCTTCCTCAAAGTCAAAATGAACATGAAGGGGAAACTTTTTAATCAATTAAGGGCATGAAGGCATTCATGAAAAGGAATTCAAGACACTCATGAAAGAGGATTTCCAGAACTGCTTCTGGAAGTGGCAGCAAGGCTATGTATGATAAGCTGTTTGAAGCAGGGGGCAGTATTCTGAGGGTGACTAATAGCAGTGTGTCTTCTACTGTGACAAACTTTAAAAAATTATCTTCTCATTGTATTTTTTGATCAAGCTGTGGATATGGATATTTTCACACTAATTTTTTTCCTGTCCTGTGACTGATTGTCAAAACAACTTGAACAGATTAACATGTAAATGTTTATGAGTTAAATAGGACCCAAAGCAAAAGAAAATATAAGTGCTGTTTGGACTTCCACAGATATTAAGAATTAGGTAGAAATCTTCAAGGGAGTGATTTTCAGGTTGGGCTGGGGATGTTACACTATGTCTCAGGGATCTTGGTTGATAAACAGCAGAAGAGAAAGCATTAGCTAACTCTGTAGAAAAGAAACGGATGAAAAGGTATTTAAAGATCACTTATCACTGACAAGATGTGGAGAAACAAGTCTGACTAGGAACCGGAATTGGTACCAGAATCAGCAAAAAGTATGCCACAAGGAGAGGTTGGTTTTGCTCTGCTGCTGTGTTCTCTGATAGATGGAGACCGCCAACAGCACGAATCCTGTATGACACTCACCTTGTGTCACCTGCTGCCAATCTGACATCTTGATTGACTGGATAGGGTACACTTGAGCTTCGAGGTTGAGGGAGAGAATATAAATTTGGCGACTTTAGCTGGGACACTGTCAGAACTTTTGACTTTTACTCACATTGAGACTTCTTGAATGATGTCACAAACAGAGTCAGGGTGCAAGTGCTGACCAGCCATAATATGAAAGAAAAAAAGAAGAAAGGAAAGAAGGAAGGAAGGAAGAAAAGGAAGAGAGAGAAATAAAGTTTGCACATTAGTTTCTTAAAAGTCAAGCGTATAACAAACTTCAAATCTAGTTGAATGACTGAAAATCTGTTTGTTTAGCTGACCTACTGTTCATATTGCATCTAATCCCTTTTCCTTAGAATCTACTTTTAATATCATATGAAACTAAATTTACATTATGTGTTTCTCCTTCCCATCCTATAAGCCATAATTTCTTCCTCCACAGGGCACTATGGAATCTACTTATAAATACTCTTTAGCATCTCATCACCTTAAAAAACTCTTCCAAATGGCTGAAGGGAGGGAGGGACAGGCAATAGAGAAAGAAGAAGAATCAAGTTCTATCAGGTACAGGTGCAAATTCCCTGTGATGAATGTGATCTCTGCATTTCCAAAGAGTAAAAATAAAATAAACTATGAAAAATTAGAAAACCTCTTCCCTTGGCCTCTTATCTCTCCAATTTCCCTATTTCTTCACCAAGAAGAATGTTTGAAATGCAATTTGAGTATGATTTTTGTCTCAAATTCTTCACCTGCAGTTCTCCGAGCACCCACCATCCACATTTCCAAAAACTTCCAAGTGGATCGATGCCAAAATCACTCCCCCAACTTCACCAGGCATGATTTTCCCATCAGCATTCGACAACAAATGCCTGTTGACATATCACTGTCAAGTGGTTTTAGAAAGAAATGTTTGTTTCCCATAGTTCTGTGCTACTGTACTAAGTTTAAGCTTTCTTCTTATCTCGTGGTTCTGGTCCTTCCCTGCATCTTTCCCGTTCCTCAAAGTGTTGCCCATGGCCTTGCCATGGCCCGCTTAAGTATCTCCCCTTGGCCTACGGAGTCAAACATGCATGTTTTTGTGACTTCTGAATTTATGTTTCCAGCTGTGATCCCTCCTCTGAAGTCTAGAATCTAATCTCCTAACACCTCCCAGAATTCTGTTGTGCAAACCTCTAAAGTCTATTGTACTCATAATCAAGTTGTATATTGTTTATTTTTCTTGACTTAATGCATTGATACAGATGTCTAGGGCTACCCGGAAGAAAGAACAGTCCTTTTCTTGAACTTAAGCCGAATACATTTGACCTTTTACTGTTGAACATGAGGCTTGCTGAGGGAATACATTCTAGTTCTCGGAGAATTATTTTTCTATTTTACTATGCTGCTAATATTTACTCATGAATGGAGCTTGAAGTTTTTCACCTTATCTTCTGACACCATGACATGTTTTCTTTCTTCTATTCTCTGAATTCAGGGAAAATTTCTCTGTAATTTTACGATCTTTCAGCTTTCATGACTATTCCTATTTTGTGCAGGACTTTGTCCTGGGAAGGTTCCCGGTTTTTGGTGGTTTTTTTTTTACCATGTCATATGGTAGGCCTGGATCTTTCATGTGGATCTTTCGCTTCTGGTTTTCGAAAGCTGCATTAGAATTTTAGAAAAAGGAAGAGAAGTGTTTCTAGAAATGTAGGACAGGAGCCAAACAGTCTGGAGCCTGGGCTTAGTGTGCCACCTTGAGGAGAATCAGGAAAGGGCTGGAATTATTTTGTTTCATGACACAAAATAATTTGGAGATCACTCCCTTCTACAGGAATGCTCTTAATTGAGAATTCAGTGACACATAAAAGGACAAAAAGGACCGGTATTTCAAAGGAAAGATGAACCTCCTCAAAATTAATGTTGGCTGAAATTCAAGAGGAGATAAAAGAAACAGGCTTTAGAGAGAGGGAAGGCAGAAAACAAAATGTTAGAGCTTAATGAATGTAATTAAAAACTGACAATTGCTCTTAAAAATTTCCATTATCATCTCCCTCAAAATACTGTTTAAAAATTTTTTAGTTTAAGATTAAAAAGATCAGAAAAGAAAAACAAAAAGCAATATAGACAAACAACAGCAAGAAATCAAATAGAATAACACTATAGGTTTACAAAACAAGATGATAGGAATTTGACAATAGTTGTAATATTGCATATTGTTATCTTCAAGAGAGTTGCTTAGATTAACATATATAGACATGTAAAATGGATCTAAACATATGAGTATTAACTGTTCTTTTCCAATAACTAATACAATTAGTAGCATAGTCATTTTAGCTATAATATATACATACACTATATATATACACACAAATTTATGTATCTCTTTCCTCTTCTTTCCTCTTTTCTCTTATTCCAATTACTTTTTCTCTCTGAACAGTTTCTCACCCTCACACAGTATTTATTGTAGCTTTTGGAACATATATACTGTTTTCAGTTTCTCACAATAGGGAGATGATACTGTATTTACATATGTGCGTTTGATTTATTTCACTTATGAGTATGGTCTCAAGTCACATCCATTTACTTATAAAAGTATCAATGCAACCTTTCTTTATAGCTGAGTAGTACTCCATTGTATAAAAATACCACGTCTTTTTATCCATTCCTTGATTGATGGGCGCTTGGGCTGTTTCAGAGATTTTACTATTACAAACTGTGCTGCTATAAATGTGGGTGCATATATATCACTGTGGTATGATATCTTCAGTTCTTCTGGGAAAATGCTCACAAGAGAGATAGCTGGGTCAAATAGAATCTCTAATCTAGCTTTTTGAGGAATCTCCACACAGATTTCCACAGTGGTTGCACCAGTCTACACTCCCACCAACAGTGCAGAAGAGTTCCTTTTCCCCCATTACCCCTCCAGCATTTGTTGTTGGTTGATTTCCTGGTCTTGGTCATTCTTTCTGGGATGAGATGGAATCTCAGTGTGGTTTTAATTTGCATTTCTGAATGAACATTGATGTTGAACATTTGTTCATATATTTATTTGCCATTTGTATTTCTCCATCTGAGAACTGGGTATTCATCTCAGAGGCCCATTTTTGCATTGAGTCCTTAAATTTTGGGGGCTAGATTTTTAAAAATTCTTTATAAGTTCTAGATCAAAGTCTTTTGTCTGAGGGACAGTTGACTAAAATATTTTCCCAATTTGTGAGTTTTCTTTTTACTCACAAATGTTGGAGATTTTCTTGACATGCAAAAATTTTTTAATAAGATGAGATCCCAGTTGTTGATTCTGGGAAGTGTTTCCTGTGCACTTTGATTTCTGTTCATGAACTCTCTGCCTACTCTTATGTTGTCAAGATTTTTATTTATTTTGTCTGTTTCTGTTTTAATACTTAGATCTTTGATCCACTTTGACTTTAGTTTAGTGCATGGTGATAGACATGGATCTAGTTTTAGCGTTGGGCATATGGAGAGCTACTTTTTCTAACACCACTTATTAAAGAGGATATTTTTCTTCCAGTGTACACATTTGACCCTTGTGTCATTGATGAGGTGGCTGAGTGTGTTTGTAGTTGTGGCTGTATCTTCTAATCTACTCCATTGATCCTGAGGTCTGTCCTTATTCCAATACTGTGCTGATGTTATGACAGTAGCTTTGTAATATAATTTCAAGTCAGGGATTGTGATGCCTCTTTCCTTAGTTTTGTTGCCAGAATTGCCTTTGCTATTCTAGGTCTCTTCTGGTTCCAGATGAATTTTAGGGATGATTTCTTATATCCGTGAGGTATACAAATGTTATTTCAATTGGAATTGTAACAATTTTTGTGGCAATGGCCATTTTTACAATGTTGTTCTTCCTATTCATGAACAGGGAATGTCTTTCCATTTTCTGAAATCCTCTTCAATTTACTTTTTCAGTGTGATGTAGTTTTCACTGTATAGATCTTTTACTTCCTTTGTTAGATTGATTCTTAAGTATTTCATTTTTTTGGATGCTGTAGTGAAGGATGTGGTTTCTCTTATTTCTCTCTCAATGAGTTTGTTGTTTGTGTACAGGAATGCTATTGATTTTTGTGTTGACCTTGTATCCAGCTACATTATGGTTATTATGTCTAGGAGTCTTTCAATGGAGTTTTGGGGGTCTTCTATGTTGAGTGTCATATCATCTACAAATAATGATAATTTAACTTCTTCCTTCCTATCCTTATTATTTTTATTTCTTTCTTGTCTAAATGCTCTGGCTAATGTTTCCAGTGCTATAGTGAATAGGAGTGTTGATAATGGACATCATTGTCTTGTTTCTGATTTTAGATTGAAAGTTTTTGGTTTTTATCCATGCAGTAAGATGTTGGCTGTTGGTTTATCATATGTGGCTTTTATCAGATTGAGGTAGAGACCATTTATTCCAGTTTTCTATGGTATGTTTTTTTTTATCATGAATGAGTGTTGGGTTTTGTTGATAAGTTTTTCTGCATCTATTGAGATTACCATGTGGTTCTTGTCCTTGGCTCTGTTGATATGGTTTATTATGTTTATTGATTTGTGTATGTTGAACCATCCCTACATTCATGGGATGAAAATACTGGCAAATATAATGCAATTAATCATCAAGAAGATTATACACCATGGTATAATCTTTGTGTATAATCTTTTTGATGACTAGTTGCATTATGTTTGCCAGTATTTTATTGAGGATTTTTGCATTTATGTTCATTAGAGAGATTGACCTGTAATTTTCTTTTTTGGCTTCTATCTTTCTCTGGTTTTGGTATTAAGGTAATTCTACCTTCCAGGAATGATTTAAGGAGAATTGCTTTCTTTTCAATATCATTGAAGAGTTTGAGGAGTGTTGGCATTAAGTCGTTTCTAAATTTCTTGTAGAATTCAGCAGTTAATCTACCAGGACCTGGGCTTTTCTTTGTTGGTAAGTTTTTAATTACATTTTCTATTTCATTCACTGAAATCGGGTTATTCAGCAGTTTTACATCTTCTTGATTCAGCTTTGGTATTTCATGTTTCTAGGTATCCGTCCATTTCTTCTGTGTTATTGAACCTTTGAGAGCAAAGATTATTGAAGAAGGTATCGATGAACTTCTATATTTCTACAGGATCTTCAGTGATTTCATCATTTTCATTTCTTATTGCATGGATTTGAGCTTTTACTTTCCCCTTTTTGATAAGATTGGCTAGGGGTTTATCAATTTTATTTAGTCTTTCAAAGAACCAACTCTTTGACTCATTGATTCTTTGTATGGTTTTCTTAGTTTCAACTGCATTAATTTCTGCTCTGATCTTTATAATTTCTTGCCTTCTTTGGGCTTGACCTGCTCTTCTAGTTGTTTATGTGTAGTCTTTCCATTTTCCTAGTGTCGGAGTTTAGTGCTATAAATTTCTCTCTGAGGACTGCTTTCAT
>PVLA01011011.1:0-57354 GCA_004027455.1 Hydrochoerus hydrochaeris | reverse complement strand
CGCCTTCTGCTTGGAGTTGAGGTCAATTAACACCTATTGTTTGGGATTGTCCCTGCCTGGCCCTGGGCCTCTGGGGAGTTTCCTGCTTGGGGCTGGGGGTTGTTGCCAGGGTTGGCAAATATATATTCCAGCTTCTAAAAAATAAAGGCGGATTCAGATTCACTCACAGACTGGTGTGCAGTGTTTTCTGTCTCTCAATTGCCGACTCCCTGACCACCTTTGGGAAACCCTAGCCCTGCCGCAGCTGGACTCTGGCATTACAGAGTATGCACTGTTGGGTGGTATAATTTCGATTTGAATAAATGATACTGCACCACAGGTCTTTCCTGTTTCCCACTTTTCTCACACAGTGCCCTGTATGTACACTCCATGTTTGTAAAACTCATTTGCTTCTTCCTTATTCATTTGTTTTTGCAGGCTTGGAGAGATATCCCAGGGCCTTGCTCATGATAGGAAGCCCCTCAGTCTACTACTCAGCTGCGTTCCCAACACTCCTCCCCTCCCATTTCTTTTGAGACGGTCTCACTAGGTTGCCCAGGCTGAACTGAAACCATGGTCTTCCTGCCTTAGCCTCCTGAATAATGGAGATTACAGACATATGCCATTGTTCCCAGCTTGCTACCGATGTTGCTATTCCCCCCAGCATTCCCTAGAATGCATCTATTGTTCTTTACTCATCCATTCCCCCATTGCTGAACAAATAGATTGCTTGAGGCTTCCACCATAACCAAATGTAAAGGGCTCTGGCCAACAGGTTCCTTTGGCAGAAATATTGCTAAATGATGCCAGCCATGGATGAACACTCCAAGGCTGGTGTGTGAGAGAAACAGGGAGAAGTTTGTGTGGCTTATTGAAACCTGTAAAATGAAAAGGTAGCCAGCACCCAGAGCACGGAGGCACTACAGACTTGGAGATGACAGTGGAGCCTTGCCAAGTGGGATGGAAGCTTAGGCAGAAGAGAATCAATGTGTCACTCCAGGTCCTGTGCAAACAGTGGACCACAGGGAGCACCAATCAAGATGAGGAGGTCTAGTTACAAGCCTGCTGCCCTGGACCAGCTGAGCAATGCTGGCAGCCCAAGCAAAGTCTTAGGAGGTGATGGGTGAGGAGTGAAATGACTTGGGATATATCTATTAAAACAGAGATGACAGAATATGCTGAAGGGCTGGAGAGAGAATTTGGATGCATGATAGCGACCAAGTGTATAGACAATCTGACCTTTTTGAGCAAAGTAACCTTGGATAAGTTACGGTATTTAACTTCTAAACCTCAGGACTAGAATTCTTCCATGTGTTAAAAAGAATTTGAGCTGGGAATTTAGCTCAGTGGCATAAGTGCCTGCCTGGCAAGAGCGAGGTCATTAATTTACTCTCTAGTACTTCCCCCCCCCAAAAAAAGAGAATTTGAGAAACTGCTTTTGGAATGGGATTCAATACAAAATGAGATAGTTGGGGGCATAGCGTAGTGCTAGGCCTTCACTAGACTATGTTCTCCTGCAAAGTAGATGCTGATGGCAGTGGGGGGTGAGGGGTGACAGTGGTGGATCCCTATGTTGTGGAGACTAAAGACCCAGCTCACTTCTGAACTTGATCATTGAATTCCTCTGTATCATCAACATGGCATGAGCATATATCATTAAACTTTCCATCTGATAAAAATGCTAAGCTCCCTGAAGGCATATTCAGGGTCTTCTACTGCTTTGCAAACCAAAATGTTACACCTAAACACTCCATAAATGCTCATTAAAAGGGAGAAAGAATGGAAAAGGTCCTGCTTCATCTTAAGGCAAAGCAGAAACTCTTTTAAGCATGGAGTAGCTTGAACTTTTTCATTTTCATTAATTCTTCTTTCCTCTCTTCTCATTTGTAATAAGTGAGTAACTGCAAGTGGCATCATCTTATCCTATTTTGGGAGTTCATAAAAGTCTTCAGCAAAAACTGCCACAGGTACTGCAGCATAAAGATTATTCTCATGGCTGTCATCCCAAGACACACATTCCAGCCTCACAACTGTAACTCAGTCCCTGTGAAAGTCATTCTAATCACTGATATGACTGGGTCTGATGTTTCCCTCACTTTGCCTTGTGCAGGAAACCTCACAGCCACAGAAGGAGGAAGTCAGGGGGCTTGGCACAGTGAGATGAAAAGCACAGTGACCCCTCAGGCCAGATGAGGCCCTCATAATTCTTCCTACTTTCATATCCTCTGGTCATTAAGACCTCATGGTCATTAATAGCACATCCCTCATAAAAAATTTCCCAGAATTCACTCTTTATGTCTTTCCAGAATCCTTTGACAATGCTAAAATAATTTAAGAACTCACTGCTCTGGTAAGTGGCTGTGGCCTGGCAAGCCACAGCCACCCCAGGGTGAGAACCATCAGCGTTTCCTGAGGTTCACGCCATGTTGGAACTTGGGGCACTGGGAAAACAGGCAGCCAGCTCCCCACTCTGGTAAGCAGCTGTGAGCTTACCGGCACGCGGGCTAAGAATCAAACATCCATATCTCCCTCCCTGGCATTAGTAAGTGGGAGCCAGAGATCTGAGTATCTCTTGGGAGGATGAACATATGCAATATAGCAAACAATGGGGATTTCCTTCTACCATCTCTTTGAAGGCAAATATTTTTATCACTTTTTTGCTCTGTTCTGATTAATGGTATTGCTCTATTCAATACTCTGTTTTCATAAGTTCGGTATTTCCTTCAATTTTGCTGTACCTAATTGAAAAAACAACTATTGTGAAGAAAATGAGATATACTATTGTACCTATTACTGTTATCCTGGTAACCTGCTGTGAAGTTCTGTACCAATTTCACTGCACTGTCTCAATTGGCTTTGTTCTGTCTTGTTCTGCTCTATTTTACCTTCAAAATAAAAAAAAAATCTAAAAAAAATAATAATAATTTAAAGGTGACCACATTCCCCTCCCATCGATGCCAACCGACTTTCATTGTGAATATCACTTCTCAACACAAGGCAGCCTGGGTTTGAGTCCAGTTCTGTAACCTAATGAGTATGTTACTTAAACTTTGTGCCTCTGTCTCCTCATCTGTAGGACATGAATGATTATAATATTGCCTACCTTGAATGTTAAAAGCAAAGAGTAAATAAGCATGGAATGCTTGGGAAACAGAGAAAAGTGTGAACATTTCCATTCCCTGTTATTGTTTGACCTTTCCTACTGTAATAAATTAGAACTTGACAGATGAACTCTCTTTTCGCAGAGGCTGGGTGTTTCTACTCACTGTGGTCACTGCTGTGCGAGGATGAACTCTGTCACAGTCCACAGCCTCCACAGTAAGGTTATACTGCTTCACAGACTCATAGTCTGGCTGCGTGGTGAGTTCAATCATTCCAGAGCAAGGGTGAATCCAGAATCTCTGGACAGCCTCGATGTCTCCACTGGTAATCTTGTAGGTCAGACAGTTTGGTGGGTGGTCTTCATCAATGGAAGTCACGCTTCCAACTTTGTAGAAGGCTGCCAATAAAATTTTATAAGGTTCGTTCTTCTGGTGCAGATATAACACTCTAAAAAGTTTAGCATGCATTTGTTTTCCAAGTAGCACCAATTTCTCAAAGGGATAACTGGAAGCCTGGTGGACAATGCAAGGTCTTTGAAGACTCCAACTGAGGGGGAAAATTTAGGAGTCCTCTGCCACTTCAAACCATGGTGCATGAGTTGATATGTTTAAAATAATTTTATAATAATAATACTCAGCTCCATCTTAGCTTTATACTAATATTGGCAACAGAGAGGGTTCACAGTACACTTGGTTATAATCTCAGCCCTGTCACTTACTCATGTAACTCGCTGGACCACTTTGTCTCCTCTCTGGACCTCATATTCTTCACCTTCAGACTGGGAATAATCATAATAGCATCTACCTTACAGAGTTGTCATGCAAACTGAGTAAGTTAAAACATAGTAATCACTTAGAGTAGTGCCTGGTGTGTGGTAAATGCTAAATAAGAATTTGTTAGTGTTACACATGTTCTCTGATCAAATAATCTCAACACTGATATGATATGTGTTCTATTGATCACTCCATTTTACGAATAAGAAAACATGGCCCAATGGTTTCAAGTAATAAGGTCACAGAGCTAATAGGAAAATAATAAGGATTCAAATTTGTGTCTGCTAACCACATTTCTTTTATTTTTCATTTTCAGTGTGTTTCTTTTTATTAGTGACTCTTATGTGTAATATAATCACTAATATTTTAAAATAATCTCTTTTATTTTAAAGAGAATAAAACCAAACGAAATAAAACAGAATAAGTCCAATCAAAACAAAACAGTGTGTTACAGGATTTCAAAACAAGTAACAGAAAATCAACCATAGCTACCATAATGTCTCTTCTTGTCTTCAAAAATAGCTGCCCATACCATCAGATGTAGGAAAATTAAACAAAACAGAACAAATAGAACCAACAAAAACAAAATGATGAACACAATAAGGGACTTCAAAACAAGGTAATAGTAAATCCAAAAAGACACCATAACATGTCTTGTTATCTTTGAAATAGTTTCCCATGCCATCAGATACAATAAAATCAAACAAGACAAAACAGAATAAAACCAAACCAAACAAAACAATGCAAATGATACAGGACTTTAAAACAAGATAATAGAGAATTAACAATGACTACCACCTTCAGAAGGAGATCCCCCATAGATGTTATATTTTGTATTGTTAGCCTCTAAGTAGATGATCAGATTACCAGCTTTAAGCCAGCAAAGTCAGTGAAACACTAAACACTACAAGCATTAACTTGTATTTTACTTCAATAGCTATCATCTCAGCCTGTGTTTCTCCAGATCAGCTGGTCACTCACAGTGGGGTAGGGGAGACCTTGGCTCTTCTTGTCACCCAGCCTGTGCACCAGGAGGGACTGGCATCTGGTTGTCCTTCCTGCAGCCCACTCATGGTACTAACTCAGAGGAAGTGACTAGCTTCTTGTTCTCCTTGTGTCTTGCTTTTTCTGTTTTATCTGGGTATCATTTCTTATTCTTCCTTTCTCACTTTTTTCCTTTGTGAATTGTTTTCACTGTATAATTTTACATTTAGTAGGGATTTCTTTTTGCATTCTATATTTGTAATACTATGCTAGAGATCACAACATGGGGTCTTGGGCCGGGGGTTTAGCTCAGCAGTGTTGGTGCCTGCTTGGCAAATGTGAAGTCCTGAGTTCAATCCCAGGTACCTAACAAAAAAAGTTTAAAAAAAATATTGTGTACAACATGGGGTCTTGACTTTTTGGTTTTTTTTGTTTTGTTTTGTTTTTTGTTTTTGGTACCAGGGATCAAACTCAAGACCTCACACTTGCCAGGTAGGTGCTTAAACCACTGAGCTAAATCCCCAGCCCTTGACTTTTTTAAAAGTGCATATTAGTAATACAGAATGGCAATGTACATTTTGGAAAAATCTGTATAAGCATTTAACATAGCTGGGTCTTTTTCTATTTTATTATCCACTCTTCTCCCTTTTTATCCCCTTCCCCATCTCTAAAAGTCTACCTCCTATTTTTCTGTACTCTCTTATGTATGTATTCATTCATTCATACATTCATTTGTTTGGTCTCTCATATAAGAGAAAAAATGATCTATATAACCTTCTGAGATGCTTTATTTCATTTAACATTTTCCTGTGACATAATTTCATTCTTCACTGAGGCCTGCAGTCCACATTTTTAGGTCTCCTCACTATAATTACAGTGCGAGGCACCCCCAAACAACCCTTTAGAAGAAAGATAAATGTTGTATATTGGTTGTATTAGCAAACTTTACATTCTCTCCTCTTGTCCATGCCAGCCTGCTGGAGGACAAGAGATGGGCCAAGACTACCAGGTCCCTCAGCCAAAGACAAGACAGATTAATTGAAAATGAGTCACACCTACTCAAGATCAGAGGAACAGCCCAGCCAATTTTCAGATTCATGGGCTGCATAAATGCTTATTGGTGTATAATTCTAATTTTGTGAGATATATAGCATGTATATGGTAATATAGTACAGATAAGTAAGGTTACCCTCAATCACTTTCCACTTTGTAAATTATAAACTCCAATGCAAGACATTTTACCTCTTCTATGTTGTGAACTATCATTATGCAATAGTTTGCTAGCTCACCAACACAAACACAGAACATTTTATTTGCTAATAATCAGGAGTAAATAATTATGAAGAAAGCATTTCATGAGCTGTTCCTACCTCCTCAACCTCAGAGAGTATCTGTTGGGATCCTACTCAGTGTCTGATAATGTGTGAATAAGCAGGCAACAACTGTGACACATGCCACCAAGAGCAAAGAAATCACATTCACAAAAAAGGACTATGGCAACTCCAGAGAACATCATCCGCTGTGTCGCTGTAAAAGCATCATTATTAAGAAAAATGTGCCTCGGTTGATGCAAGGCCACAGAGAGGAAGCTCGAGGGAAGAGACTGCCCTTGCTATCACACAGCTCTGGGCAAGGGAGGTGTCACTTTGATGTTTGGTACTAGCTGAGTAAACCTGGAAGTGTATTCTCTGTAGGTTTTCAATAAACTCGAATGTTACTGTGAGCATTTTTAGCTGAATTTTAAAACAGAGCAATTATGTACCTCTGCTAAACTTCCTCATCAAAAACTATTGGAAATAAAATCAGTTTTCCTCTGTGACCTGCAACCCGGTATGATTTAACTGTCCTATGTGTTCTTCTAAATCACTACTGATGGAGGAACTTTCCTGCCTATGCCTCCCCACCTCCAGAAACTCTTTGTCAGCTCATCACATATCATCAGAAAAAAAATTTTTTTACTTTAAATATTATAGAATCCCTTTATTTTGTTAGACCTTCATGCAATTCTCAACACATTCTCCAATCCTCTGTGCTAATCAACTCAGCCTGAAAAAAGATGTTCACATTAACAGATTTTTTTTTAATGTCCTCAAGGTCTACAAGCTTAACGTTTGATATTTTGAGGAGATTTTACTTTCAGAGAAGTTCTAACCTTTCAATTTCCTACTTATAGCAATTTTCCAGGGAATCGAAAGCCTTTTTCTTCTCTAATAAATATCTCCAACAAAATACACTCCTCTAATTTCATTTGCTTTACATATTCTTCTGGGGAAAGTCAAGGAATGTTTTAAAAAAGAAAGCAAGGCGTAAGTTCTGGTATATTGCATAGTGTAGGCCGTTAGTAGGTGTGTTTGGTTGTTATGATGCCTGGTGATGGTGTCAAGGCTATTTTAGCATGTGTCACATAGTTAGCCTACATAAAATTATTGGTTAATTGTCATGTCAGATTTCTGAGACAGTTACTGAAATCTTCATCTCAAAGGTACATCCAGTTTATGTGACTTGGCTAAAGTCACTTTCAGTTCCACTACATGTTCTTGCAAGCCAGTAAGGCTGGACTCCAACACACAACTGGTTCTATTTCTTGAAATCCCAAAGTCCAGCCCAGAGGATTCACCATCCAGGGACACTAAGGAAGAAACATGTACCTCTCTTGGGTGACAGAAAACAGTCAACATTAGCTCTGCTGTCCCTTCTAATGCTCTTTTGTCTATGCTGACAAACTTGACCTAATTCATACCTAATTTATGCTTACAGTCAATCTCTGTCCATGATCTTGACTTCAGATCTAAAATCTTGATTTCTTCACTATTTGAAGAATTTAAGTTGCGCGGATAATGACCACGTTGTCCTTACTTCTTTACTCTTGAAGCCAGAGGGGAAGGTAAACCAAATAATGTCAGTGTTGTGTAATTTTTTCATTATGAAAATCCTATATCTGCATGAAATTTCAAGGGAGCTTTTGAGAAACATCAGCATAGTATTCTGAGGGCATTACCCCTGAAAATCACCTCATTCTCAGAAAGTACAGAGTTCCACAACACCCCCTCACCTGCTTGTATTTTTTGAGTTTCCCTGTTATTTTTCCATTGCTCGCTCCTGTGTGTAGGTATTTCCTTGTGAATGCTTTCATATCACAGAAGCAAGGGGGACCTTACCTCCTGATGTTTCCGGAACCAAGAACGAATAGTGTGCAGCTTTAAACAGAGGGCTGAAGTCATTGGTAGGAATAAGCTCCACAATGATTGTCACAGTAACTGGAAAAATGAACAGTGAATAAGTGCTTCGTTGCTTTTGTTATATTCTACAAACAATCCAACCGGTCCCCAAAGTACAGAATTAGTAGAGGAGTTTGAAACAATGGGACTTTTCTGTCCCCAAATGATTTCCTGTTCCCAGACTCTGTGTTTGCAAGAAGACAAGTGAGTTCTAGTGCTAATCGAAGCAATTTTGTCACAAATACAGCATGTACAACATTTCATGTCATAGAGATATTCACATGTCCATACATATTATATAGAAAATGTAATGCAACTCATGGAGAGAATAAAGACACTAACACATATAATTATGAGGAGCCACGGGGTCCTAAGTCTGGCCAGGATAAGATTCATTGGAACAAAGGCCTCAACCCAGAGTCTAACCCACATTTTATTAATTCCTGAAGAAGAGAGTGGCTTAAAGATGATTGACTTGAGGACAGCATGAGTGCTGTGAGCTGGGCTGGTTAGGAGGTCTGAAAGCAACATGCAGAGGGGAGGGTATGCAGGAAGACTGATCTGCATAACACAATTGAGGTAGCATTTGATGTTTAGGGGCTGGTGCTTTAGCTCTGATGTGCCAACTTTTCAGCCCTAGCAAGTCATAGCCTCTTATCTCAAGGCTCCATCCCAGTCAACAGCCCTAGACCCAAGGCTCTTCATCCAGCCTGGCTCAACCATAATTTTGGGAGTCACAGGTGGGGAAACAGTGACTATCTCCTAGCTTCAAAGATTACGCATCAGTACCTCAGCCCTGTTTATAATGCTTACAACCAATTGAAGGGAAAAGGAAATGGCCTAGCCAGCTCTATACATGTCAGTGCTTGGAGACAGGGCTAGGTTTAGCCGAAGTGGAGGTAATTGCTCTTCATTCAAGGGGAGTCATCTAGATGGTCCGCCACACTTCCAAGGTGTGTCCTAGAGATTACACGGAAGACCAAGAAAACCCACATTCAGTGCTTGGCGTTAATGTGTGCTCTGTGATCTCTAACCAGTTTAGCCCATTCATGTCATCAAAAAGGAATGACATCAGTTTGCATCTCCTCCACCACCATGTGCATGTGAGGTCAAACTGTGATTATGCCCAAAGAAGATTTACAAATTATAAAAAGTTAAGTAAAAGATGGGTATTAAATTCGGTCCACTTTAGCCATATTTTTGTATGTTATGTGTTATAGAGAAGGCAGTCTACATTTCATACCAAAAGCTCCAGCAGCATAGTAAAGAGTTGTAAAAAGGTAAGAGTTGAATATTCAAACATATGATAAGCAATTTTCAAACAGGAAACATTTTTAATAAAATTGAAATAATAATTAACATTTACTGTGCAAGAAGACATTGGCTTGACATTGGTATCAGAGCCCAGTTTCACAGGCAAGAAAGTGAAGTTCACAGAATTGTTTTTGGCCAAAGGACACAAAGTACATAAGTCAAGAAGTGGTTATTGGATCAAGCTGTACCTGGTAATATTTCCCAAAATATCTTCTCTAGAATAGGAGTGTTTCAAATACAAAATGCTAAATTAAATAAAAATTGAAAGGTTGATTTATGGCAAGAACTTCTTAGAGTATCTAATGTGCCATTATATATTTTGAATCTCTGGGTGTGTATTGATCCCCAAGTTTATTTGATCATGGGACTCTCCTTTTATAAGTTATCTTGTACAATTCACATTCTGAAGAATGGTGTGTATTTCTGTCCTGAAAAACCTATGCCACTAGTGCCGAACAAGAAAATCTATCCTGAGATCTGCAGAACATTTACTTCAGAGAATCTGTGGCATTTTTATATTTTGACACATGTTATTATCTGCATTTTTCAAAGGACAGTATATATCTTTCAGCAGAGTCTCAAAGGAGCCCACAATCCCCCAAAACATTTAAAGAGTGCTGTTTTACAGAAGCAGGTGATTTATGTTAAACACTGTATAAATCCCATTTACATGATGCAAAAACTGGTACCATCTACAGCTCTGCCATATGATGAATTTTATTGTACCCATAAAGACCCAAAATTGTGCTAATTAACTGGCCTATAAAAATTGACAAAACCACATACACAGTATTACAACCTCTTTTTATGAGCAGTTGCTGTGAACGTATTGGCATGTGAGGGCCAGAGAGGATGCCAATTTATTACTGCAAGAGATGTCTTTCCGCTCTCCAGTTAGGGAAAGTCTCAAATTTAGTGATGGGGCAAATTCACTTTTCATTCTTTAGACCCTCGGGTAAGTAGCTGCAAAAAAAAAGCATCCATCCTTAAAGGTCAGATGAACTGTGTAACAGGCTCCACGTGAGAATAGAAAATACACAGTGAAAATACTGTGATTGATGTGCTTGGGTCCCTGCACCCTACACATCGCTGCTGCACAGAATCGGGCCATTTGACTCTACAAATCACCTTTTAAACCTAACACCATTAAAACTCTTATGTCAGCAAAACAAGAAAGACTTAAAGAGATTTAGGCATGCTGATCAAAGTTCAGCAATAAGTTCCTTTGGTTGCAAACCTATAGCTACATATCACAGTTGGACCTTTCCACATCCATGGAAGAGGAAGCACTCTAGCCCATTGCTCCCAGAACCAGCCTCAGGATCCTTCTTAACACACAAGCAGCTGCCACCAATGATGCAGAATCCTCACAAGAAATCCAATACCACATCTTCTAGGTTCTCCTTACCAAGTCTTTTTCTAACCCTGTATCTGACACCTAATACCCTCCCGGGATATCTCTGATGCCAGCCATCTGCTGGGTGGCTAGTACTTGATAGGCACCACACATGCTATACACCCAGACACTTGACATTAATGACACATAAAATTTGAAAATTTTGAGAATCTCTATTTTCATTTTAAAAAAATCTCTAAAACCAACAAATTCACCATTAAAATTATAACATGCTGCTGAATATTGTATGACCCCATCAGGTATTTAATGTATGTCCTAATTTTAAAAAGCAGGCATTGGGTGGCTTTTTTAAGTGACTAAGTTCCTAGGTTCTATGCTCTGGATCCATGGTACACAATTAAAATACATACAGAAGATGGAGAGGGTTTTGCAATTAGCAAAACTATGGCTGTTAAATTACAAATGCCAAGGGCTTCATGATCACGCAGCCTTGGTGGCCCTGATCTCACTATACCAAAGACTGTTTTTACCATGGGCTGACCCAGAATGGTGGAACAGGACGAGAAGACCCCTGGGAGGGAGAGGACGGTGCTCTGCACCTTGAGAACAGATGTAAGTCACAAAACCAGGCAAGCCGTATCTACAGCAAGCAAAATGATTCAAATAAAATTTTAAAGTGCCTAATAACAGGCATTTAACATTATTAAAAAGAAAGTATTAAGCGTGGTTTGGGTCCATATTATCCTTTCTAACTTCAAAGATCCATCTTGAGCGCTGTGTTTCAGAACCGTGTATTGTTTAAGGTGCCGCTAAAAGGTGAAAGGGGCTTCCAGATCTAATGAAGGTTCCAGCATAAGCCTACATAATTCTCCTCTTCGCCTTTTGCCCTACTTAACAAAATGTCCCAAATAGGATGGATATTTATGTTTCAAAGCCTAAGGTGAACAAGGTAAAGAATCAGCTCTTACCAATCCTTGAGCAGTTTATCAAGATTACCTGTATGGGGCTGGGGATTTAGCTCAGCGGCATACGCACCTGCCTTGCAAGCAAGCGGTTGTGAGTTCGATCCCCGGTACCCATTAAAAAAAAAAAATTACCTGTATGGGAGGGGTGGGTGTCATCAAATACTGAAATCATCATTTCATAGGTGTGCCCCACTGCAGCCACCTCTGGGTCTTCATAATCCAGCTCTTGGGTGACCTTGTAGAGCAGCACTGTTTCAGCAAAAGGAACAAAACTATTTTTTGAGACACAATGTGTGATTCAGGCTGGCTTTGAACTCACTATGTAGCCCAAAATGCCCTTGAACTCATGGTGATCCTCCTGCCTCAGCATCCCAAGTGCTGAGATTACAGGCATACATCACCACACCTGGTGGGACCAAATTTTTTAAAGCTACATCTTTTAATAAATCATTCCAAAAGAAGCAAGTGTGTGGCCATTTTCTTTTCTTAGGGATGGCATCAGAATTTTCCCAAGGCTGGCACAGATATACACATAAAACATGCCTTTTGGTGGGACAACAGGACAGCAAGTTTCCTTCCTGAGCACCTTACTTATGAAAATACATCCTGCAACAGTAGAAGAAAGATACAGGACATACCCTGTCCTCACTGCATGCTAGGAATTTTGTCCTGGACAAAATATTTTAAGAAAAAATATTTTGAATGATAAAGTACTATAAAAGTATTATAAAAGTATAATTTATTCCAGATATGATATATTACCATTTCAAAAATATGTACTGAGGACTAGTTAGGTGCCAGTTACAATTGTAGGTACCAGGGAAACAGCAGCAAATAAGATGATCCATATCAGAAACTTGAAGACCAAGATAACTTAATAGCATTAGCTTTAGCATAAATTTTAGTCAGCATAAGGTGGAATGAATCAATATGACACCAAATATTCCAATGTTTAGGAACAGCTGGATTTTTAAAAATTAGTAAAAACATATCAAATACCCACTATGCACCAAGCACTGTAGTGGATTTTATGAGTCAGAAATAAATGCAAATCTTACACTTTAATAGATCAGCAATACACAGAACAGAGTCTAGTAAATGTTTTGATGAGGACAACCACAACTGTGAGTCCTTAGTGGAAAGAACTAAGCCATTTAGAGTGCTAAAAAAAATCACTTCAGAATAAGTGACTTTCGATATCTAAAACATAATTATTGAAACACAGAAATTCATTAGAGATGGGTAATTGATGAAGGCACTATTCAAATGCAAAGCAAGCACATGAGAAAGCCCAGAGCTAAGTTGACATCATGTTTCCAAAACCTCTATCCTCACCAGTCTCCATTTTTAAAACAACAGTTTGGCCTTGCATTGCAAAGAGAACATGAACCCAAGAAGCTGAGGGCCTAAGCTTCCCAAATTCTTAACATATGCAAAAACTCAGCTTGCAGGTTGCGGAGCTAGTCAAGAAAATTTGGGATTAGGATCAGAGAAAAAAAAAAACTGTCAGTGGTTTTCACAGCCACACTGAGGCAAAGGCAGGGGTGGGGAAGGTACATGGTGGTCTCTGGGTCAAGGAACAATTATGCCAGCCTCTCAGGGATGGCCCTTTGAAAGAAAGAAAAACCTACAGAAATCTGGAGTTGGAAAGATTTCTTCTAAGGCAGAATCATAAGCTGGGTAAGAAAAAAAACTGTTCATACTTCACCAGTGGAAAGTTTAAAATCTCAAGAGGGGTTAGGAGAACTGATTGACCACTCGCAATGACCATCACCCCACACACAGTCACACAGATTTATCTCTAAGGAAATCAGCACCCTTTTTAGCCTTGGCTTCCCTTAGCTTAATAGGAAATAAATTATTTTGTGCTCATTATAAAAAGGAGAAAATGATTGAAGGCAGCCAGATAATAAAAGACAAGACATCTTCCAGCAAGACTCCAGGGAAGCCCGGAAGTCTTCTGGGCTGTGTCCTCTCAGCATCTACCAGCACCTTCCCAACTCGGGCTCTGACACACTCCACCTCCCTGGGAGAGCCGCCAGGCCGGCAACTGCTGCTGCTCACGTGGATGACGTGGGCAGCCGCTGGCACTTGCTCAAAGATTTGTCCAGAACCAATTGGGCCCGAGCTTGGAATATAGTGGATTGTATCAGGAGGCTGGTCCAGGTCATGACACAAGAGCTTTGCCACTACTGTGTCCTCTGCAATCACCTCTTTGCCTGTGTACCTGTTTTATTGTTCAAGAACAAAAATCATTGGAGAATGATTTTAAAGCAGAATGTTTTTCCTATAAACATCCACAAATGTGGATAATGCAATGCCCAGTTATGGATGCCCTGCTCATCCTGCAGGAAAGAAAGCAGCTCTGGAGTATCATCCAGTAACTTTTTCTGTGACTCTGGTGAAGCCGCTCTCCTTTTCTGAAGTGTTCTTTCTCTGCACCTAGCTGGGCACTTGCTTGGGTAGGGGGAGTCAACTGAGGCTGTCATCTCCAGGAGGTGGCCTGGGGAGAAATCAGGTCATTTTAGGGAAGGTCCAAATCTGGAGCATGTGAACTACATGGTCGAGAGTCCACCTTGCCCGTTTCATAGTCACAGAAGCCTTACTATCTATCCATCTTCACTGAGATGCTGCTGCCCCAAACGCTAGCTCTTAAGCCTTCAGCATCTACGTCCTGCTTAACTACCAGGAACTAACAGAGTTCCCAGCCTTTACCAAGCTTCTCTTTACCGAACACCCCAGGCCCATAGTTCTCCCTAACAATTAGAGCACAGCACCCAACATTTTAAGTCACCATGTGTTGTGATGTGTGTGTGTGTGCGTTGCTTTTATGCTATTTTATATGTATTCCTGTCAGCATCCTGACAACATACAACCTCCTTACAGAAAAATCAGCATGACAAGTACTCATGCTGTCTCCTCGAGTGACCTTAGCACTCCCTGAAGAATGTGGTACTTGTTTGGTTAATGATGCTTCTAGTGGAATAATAAGGAGGAAGTTTTAGAAAAGAAGAAGAGAAGAAGCAGAAAGGAATCAAACGCTAAGCCCTGCGCTAGGTCCAATTGTCATATCTATTTGAAAGTTATCTGGCTCCCAATCAAGACCACATGGATAGTAACTAGCAGGGCTACATTTTCTTTTTCATGAAACAAACAGGAATAATGCTCGGGAAACATGGCAGTAGTTGACCTATGCGTGAGTAAGAGACCACATAAGGGACTTTAAAAAAATGACAGTGATGTAACTTTAAAGAATGAGCACAAATAATAAAAGTAGCCACCCTGAGGGTAATACGAACCCACCATCCTTCATCCAAATTTCAAAGCTCCAAAGCTCTGAAACTCACATTTTTCTCATCATTTATCTGATCTACAACCTGACATAACCTGAAAATGCTTTACATCAAAACTTCACCTGAACAGTCAGATCTGGGTTTGATTCACTTACAATGAACTATCTCTATACAGTTCAATATGGAGTTCCACTCATGTCTCACTGGGAAAGCTGCATAATATATGAGCTACACAAAATTTTACTCCCTCTGAAATCAGAAGGGAAAATCTCACCCTGAAACATACAGGCCAAGGGTTTCAGATAACAGATAATAGAACTGTGATAAATACCACTTATGAAACATCAACTCAGCACGCACACACAAATCATCCCATTTATTCTTCACAACTACCCCACTGAGTACTATTGTTAACTCATCTTATAAAGAAAAACTAAAGATCAAAGGGCTTAAGTAAATTACCCAAGAGCATACAGCTAATAAGCCAAAATTCTAAGCCAGGGCCATGATTCCAAATCCCAAGCTCTTGTTACTTTCTATCAGATCTTGGAAACCCAGGGCCACATCCTGAGGCTGAACAAGAGTCAAGAGTCAGTTTGACAATCCACCACTTGAGTCCAGCCAGCCAATGAATGATAAGACCCAATACCTCCTTCCATCAGTCAGCTCTGAATGTCTGCGCTTGCTCACCCACCTGAGCTTACCTAATCAGATACTGGTCACAGAAAGGTGAGTTGTCATTAACACCATGAATACGGGCAGTCACTGGAATTGCCGCACACCTCTGCTCATGGTCACAGGCTTTAATGGAGAAGGACTGGACACTTGCAAACCCCGCTCTCTCCACATCCAGAAGAGTGGTGGTAACCACAGTCCCACGCTCTGTAACAAAACATGTCTTGCTCAAACGGCCCAGGCTGTTGCTTCCAAATTACTTTGTTACATGAATAACTTTCAAAAAAAAAGCTATGAACTATGACCCAGTCACTAGAATTAAGAAGCTGTTTTGAAGCAGAAGCATGGTATTTCATTATTGATCTCCCAAATACACTATTATTCATATTGTGTTAGTTGGTGACAGAACAAAATTGTTCTTGGCTCAGGAGATTGGAGCAGCCTTCCTAGAAGAGGCACTTGCACTGGGCTGTCAGCACAGGTAGGGTAGGGAGCTGGTGATGAATGAGTGCTCACTCCCAGCAGAGAGAAGACCATGGAGACAAACACATGACTGGATCACAGGGCTCATACTTCCTTCCTCAGGCCCATTGCGTGAAAAAGCCTAGAAAGTGATCTGTGTGATAATTCATGTAATAAGGATGGTGTGCTTCTTGGCTGAGGCTTTCCCAGAAACAGAGCCTGAGGTGAGGATATGAGGGCAGTGGTCCAGGGCAAAGTGAGGCAGAGAAGAGAAACTCCCAAGAAAAGCGCCCTGTCCTCTGTAGACGACTAGAGCCTCGCATCACTGGGGAACTCTGGAAGCCAGTGTAGAACGGACGCTTAGAGATGTCCCATGCCAGGGACAGAGCTGTAGTATTTATGTACCAGCTCCAACCACTGGCAAGGGCTCCCAAGGGGTAGAATTTCTCCAACACCTCCAACCTGCTGTGGGAGCAAGAAGGGGAACAGCAGTTGTCAGACAACAGATAATACCTCAAGCAGAGAACACTGGTGTTACAGGCAGTGGGTTAGGTAGAAATATTATATAGGCAGTCAGATTGGGCTAGGTCCTCAAAGGAGCCTGTGCAGAAACTCAGACACCTTCCATTGTGGGCCAGGCTTCAAGATAAAAGATCAAACAAATGCACCCACATCCCAAGGATTGATATACTAAATAGGTTTCTATCACCGTGAGGAAGCCAGGAGTCACCATTCCAACCTCCTACAGGAAGGCACTGTTTTTTAAGCATGTCCCTTTGCTACATGACTTGCTTCCTCATTTGTCCAAATTTAATCAATTTCACCTGAGCAGTTAATCTTATTGGTTAACCATAGCTCTGTCCCACCCCACGCCCACCTTGCGAGTTCTCATGTTTTCCCCATCTTAGTCCTGCCCCACTTTGTGGTTTTACTCTATAAAAATCCCTAGTAAAG
Organism: Hydrochoerus hydrochaeris; assembly: GCA_004027455.1. Classification (NCBI taxonomy): domain Eukaryota; kingdom Metazoa; phylum Chordata; class Mammalia; order Rodentia; family Hydrochaeridae; genus Hydrochoerus; species Hydrochoerus hydrochaeris. The sequence continues at coordinate 40,278 of PVLA01011011.1, read as the reverse complement.
GCAGAGTATTTGGCAACCCACTTGGGACCCTTTCTGTCTCTCTCTCTCTCTCTCTCTCTCTCTCTCTCTCTCTCTCTCTCTCAGACAGAAGCTTTCTTTCCCTCAATAAATATATTCTGCTCTTCATCTCTATTTTTCTTAAAATTCATTCTTTAATTTCAAAGAACACGAACTTGTACCCGAGTTTCTTTCCCCTGTATCACTGATACTGACAGGTAGAAGTCGGGCTGGCTGCCCTGAACTGTTATGGCCTGAGGAGATGTGAGTGGGACAGTGACAGTATCTGTAGCAGCGGATAAACCCATGTATGTGCTGCCATGGCCACCTTCTTCTCTATTCAGCCACAGAAGAAGTCTCAGATACCACATTCTCAGACCTACCCCCAGGCTCAACCACAGCCAAATGGATGAGGAATAAATGACCAACTCTACAACGTCCTAATCAGATGGCGGTCACAGAAAGGCAAGCTGTCATTAATGCTGTGAATACAGGCAGTCACTGGAATTGCTGATTTTCTCTCATGAAAGTGTAGGTCAGAAGCAAAGAGAAGAGTTGATCTAGAAGACAGTAAAGTAGAGGGCTAAGGCCACCATTTTGTAGCAATCACAGAACACCACTTGTGAGGTCATAGGTGAACAAAGAAAGATTTTACAGAAAGTTTTGGAACAGATCACTGTGAAGTGTCTAGCCCGGGCTTTATTGCTGGGATCTTGGAAATCAGCAAACAGTCTGTTTCCTGATATGCACACATGGGATAAGGCAGCTTGCTGAGAATGTGTTTCACCCTACCTTTATCAACCAGGAAGTAAACATTCCAAGGATCAAGTTCAAAGGTTAAATCTCCCAAGTAATCTTCGTCACTCGCCTGGCACATTCCAATGGTTTCTCCAATTGGGATTTCTTCATCCAGTGTGATGTTAACTTTGTTGTGACGAGTTGAGTTTACAGAAACCACACTCAAGACAACATTTTCAATGTTGAATAAACTTGTTTTAAAAGAAAAGAATGTTAGTGTTATTTGTCTGCTGTCTCTCCTATGCTTTGTGGTGGTGTAGAAGAGTTTATTTAAATAATTTCAGAGTAAGGCAGCTAGCTAGTAGAAATAGAGTGGGGAGACCAGTTATAATGATAAAAATCAAGAAAAATCACCCAGGGCTTTGGGTGAAGAATGAATTTCTTCAGGCAGCATGGAAGGCATCCCAACCACTACTGAAGACAGGGAATTACAGTGCAAATTAGCAAGTTCTTTCTGAGATCCTACTCTCCAGAAACCCTACATCTCCAAGAACAGAGTTAAGAGCCTGAGTCCCATTTGGTCATTTTAAACCCACAGAGCCATTTGTGATAGATGACCACTGCACAACTGAGCAGTTCTTGTGCTCTGTTTGCCTACAGTTAGTTCTAGATCAGAGGGCCTTGTGGGCACCCCTTTCAGGATCCCTCCTGGAAATCCAGGAGCAATTCTCATTTCCAATAAAAATTCTCCTAACTTCTTTCTTTGGTTTAAGAAGTCATTCCTTGGTATTTGTGTCCATGGTATTAAAGGTTACAGAGTTGAGGGTTTTGGAAAAATATCATTAACAATGATATTATTAGTTGTCCAATTTACTGAGCACTTACTTGCAGTCAAAAAACTATGTTCTCTCATTTACCCCTGCTAGTGGCCCTAGGAAGAATGCACCCTTTTTTGTCCCCCTCTTACAGGTAAGGAAAATAAGAATTTAAGAAGTTAAATAACTTGCAGAAGTCAATATCAAGATACGTGGGAGAGTATTTGATCCCAAGATTGTTTTGTTCTATAACCTATTCCTTGATCAACATGTTCCTTTTCTTCTGTAGTAGAAAGCAGCTTCCTAGAATTACTGATGGTCAGTAGGGTTTCATAATCTCCCTGGTGATAATATTGGCTAGGATCCCCTAGGGAGGTAGTGAGAGACAAGCAAGCAGGCAGACACCCAGGACACACCTCACTAATATTGCCTCATCCTATTGTATTTCCAATACAGTGTATATTTTTAAACTATTCTGCTTTCAATTTTGAAGGAAGCCTTTTCTTTGGAATTTTACATCTGAAGCGACTGTTTTTGCCTTATATCCTTGCTCTCTTTCTCACAAAAAAAGGAAAGAAAACAAAAAAAACACTACACATTCAAATTCAATTTTTAAAGTTAAACTTAAATCATATTTTATGTTTTATGCCCTTACCTGCAGGTCAGAATGGGATTCTTATTGATATTAATGAGGAAAATCTTTAGATTTCCGGCAGCAAACAGTCCTCCAGGATCAACCACTTTAATGATCAGAGAAAAACTAGAAGTACAGCCACAAAAAAAAAAAAAAAAAAACTGAGCTTGTATAATCACAGAGGCTTTCACCAGGCTTTCACAGAGATACAGGCAATTGGGCTTACCTGCTTACAGTAATTGATTCATCTTGTAAAAACATCATCAAACCTGTTATTTCAGTGGTTAGAAATGGCTAACACTTCATTAAAGAACAAATTGGCCATGTGAATTGAAGGAACAGGCCAGGACTTAGAAAAGTCTGCTATTTTACTGAAAATGGACAGTGCAAGGAAAAAGTTGCTAAGAATACTTCAAAGTGATTACCTGCAAATCACTGTGGGAAATATTGGGATGGGAAGGTAATAACAGGCTTTTATTTTAGCAGAGATATGCATAGGTTTGAAGACTAAAAGTGATAAAATGAAGAAACCAAATGTTCCTTCATTGAAAGATGAGTAATCACACCCCAAAAACAAAGTTCACTTGTGATGAAATCTCCTGAATGTGAAGGGAGAGCCGGGGTCCAGAAGCAGTGAATCTCCCTAACTCTGTCTTCAGGATTTGAACAAGAGATTTCATAGCTCCTGTGTCTCCTCCAGAGGGAGGAGATCAGAAGGAGGCTGTGAGGCAGTCAAAAACTTCCTTCATTCTCACTTTATTTGGTTCAGTGATCCTAGAAGCTCTGGAACTAAGAAAGACGGAAATTGAGGAAAGCTGTGCTCTCTATGGAGCTTTGTAAGAATGCATTGAGAGCTTTCACCAAATAGCTCTTTATTCTAATCTGCACCCAGGTCTTCAATTTTCCAAGGTCACTTTGTCTGACTCAAAGATACTAAGAAAAGGGAAAGCTTTTATTCTCACTTATGAAGAAAAAGTTCATTGCTTACATTCTCATTAGTGACTTTTTCTTCCATTTGTGAACAGATCTTAAGGTTTCTAAGTGTCTTGAATGTGCATAGTCACTGTTCCACGAGGTATAGTAGGACAAAAAGAAAATTAAACTATGACGGGCATTAGTCATTACCGCCAGAAATGTTAATAAGAGCAGATGACTCAAAGAATTATTTGACATAGGTTAAAGGAATTAGGGGCCAAGGAAAGTAAATAAAGATCTTGGTGATTTCTATCCTCAAATCATAGGAAGATAATACAGACCCAGGGACTCTGCTAATTTTACAAGGTTGGGGAAAAAATAAAGCACATGTTTTTTCTCACATTGTCCTCTGAGTCTGTTTCATGGAAAGGTGATTTCCATTACATGTGGATATCAAGTCTTTGTGGGGCCTTTGCTACTAAAGATGCTACCTCAGGATCTACTCTCTTCTTGATTTATACTACAGAAAGATCTCTCAGATTCAGGATCAACTTGACTGGAGTCCTTCTATGAAGCTCTTTGATGCAACACTTATAACTGAAAAGGGGTGTTCATAAAACTCATTATAAAAATAAAAATAGTAACCTGAACTAGTGGTTACCCACCTGGCAGATGTGGAGAAAATAAAATGGAAAGTGGCCATGCATTCACATCGTAAAGATGTTGATTAACCGTGAATCACACATCCAGAGAGAAGTCCCCGCCCACTCCCACTGCAGGTCACAAGTATCACCAGTGAGATAATCATTGTGAGGCTTCACTGAAGAAGCCAAGTGACAGAGAGGGGGCACCAGCGTCCAAGTCCAGCTCCCCAACCAGCACTGGCAAGATCATTGGTTATGTTCTGATCTCATTTTTAAGGCAATGTCAAAAGCACTTCCATTTTGGGAACACATGAAGACCAGATGGGGGGAAAGAGGGAAATGGCAACCAGAGGATCCAGATTTTAAATGAAAACCCAGTAATAGTATTTTCCTTTTAGTTGCACTCTCAAAATCAAAAATGGTTGATGTGGAAATTGTTCCAGTGCTGTCAATTGTGAAGCCAGAGTCCTCCAGGGAAATGAAGTACTGTTTATAAGACAGAAAGGAGAAAGCAGAATGCTGTTCTGTCCCTGCAAGATTCTTTACCTGTCCAAGAACCAAGCCTCCATCTCTCCCCTCTGGGCTGATCACCCCTCCTCCCCTCCTCATGAAGGAAGACGGCAAAATGCTTGCAGCTTGCTGTACTCGATGACAGTGGTGAAGATGTGAAGGATAAAATTACACTCCATTCAACTGACTTCCAGCTGGAATACCTAACTAAGGAGCATGCATTAGCCTTATCTCTTACATTCAGCACTGCACTCACAGCTAAAAGTGAAAAAAAGGAGTCACATGCAGAGAAACACACAGTGTGATGAGAACTCGGGGACTGATTGGTTTGACTGTTGAGGGTGAGGATGGGGTTGTTTGGGGCTGGAGGGAGTCAAATTGCCATAAAGGAAAACCATTAAATACTGGGAGGCCATGTGTCCATATGGATATTTGTATATGCAGACAGTATTTTATTCAATTGCTTTTCTTAATTCTTCAGTGACTTTCACTCACACTACCTTTCAGTTATTCTGTCAAATGGTTCAAATATGTCGTGTTTTAATTCTCACTACTCCACATCATAGAAACTGATATTATCTCATCTTACAGATAGAAATACTGAAGATTAAGAAATTCGAGTGACTTGCCCAGCGCCAGAGAGCTGAGCTGTTAGTTACTCCACATATTGCTTCTCTGCTCTCTCAGGCATAATTCTTGTCAAAGAGCAGACAAGGTTGAGATTTCTAATGTAGGTGAGACTCAAGTGATTGGACAAAGCCAGGGCAAAAATCCATGAGAGAAGTAATATCAGGAGTTAATTATACCAAGTTCTATTGACTTGATAATTGTGTACACCCAGAGATAATTTAACAGAGAAGATTAAACCCAGAAGGGTTACAAAGCAACCTAAAAATCATTTGGAGAAATTAGTGACCTTTAAATGTATTGATTTTCTGATGAATCATCATGTTCTGATTAACTTTAACTCATAACTTCCATTTCTACACATATAAATAAGATGGAATGGATTTCTGTCATTTCTGTAGAGCAATGTATAACATTAGCTTTCAGGAATTCCAGGCAATCCATCATATACCTTCTTTTAAGGCAAACACAAAAATAATGTTTTATGGAAGTAGAATGAAGGGTGCTTGGTAGTTAAATCACCTGAGAACACTCAGAATCTCTAGGTCTGGTTATATATAAATATTATGGTTTTTTTTAAAGCCACCCACACTTATGTTTATAGCTGCTCAAATTTGGTATGCAAAATTCAATTTCGATGTTATGCAGTTGTCACCAATTGTTTGGAAATAATGCACATTGGAAAACTACATTTAATGAGGTTTAATTTTTCATAAAACCAAATACTCATTTAAAAAATTAATACTGCTGGTATGAGCAATGCCTTATGATGGTCAGGGAAGGGTTGGGTGTTGCTAGGCAACCAACTAAGCCATCACTGGGAAGAGCCCTGATCCAGCAGTCTAAGGATCTAGATATTAACTCTGTAAAAACAGACAACTTAGAGTTGTTGTTATAAGGGGTTTTTTTTCCTTCTTCTCTTCTTTTTGATCCCATTTATCTGTAATGATACCATCATACAGAACTATTTTGGCCATGAAAATAACAATGGCAGCCCAGTGCCCATTTCAATTGTGATAGCAGATTACAGGAGGTTTGGTAGCAGGAGAGCTGGTGGCCCTTCAGGATGGACTTACTTCCAGAATCCACTTTGGTCATTTCTCTGAAAGATTCCCCATGATTATTTGCTCTCAGGGATGCTTGGGAATTGGAAATGTCAGAACCCAAACATCAGGCCATCCACCATGAGGAGAATCACAGAATCCCAAGCTCACTGTTCTCCAAAGGATCCAGGAGTGTGTCCGATGCTGCTGATCAGGGGGCAGCTTTCCACTGTGCAGGCACCAGTTACTCTGAGCCTGTGCTCAGTGTTTTTCTGAATTACATCACATAAGTCTTCAAATTATCTCACATAGTACACAAATGTGCTTTTCTTGGCTCTATCTTACAGGAGAGGGAGCTGAGTCTTACAAATGTTAAATAGCCCCAGAAAGCATAGCTAGTGAGCAGTAGGCCAAACTCAGAACCCAGACACCCAGAGCCATTGTGTAACACTGCCCAGCTCACGTGAGATCTTCCCGAGAGAAAAGCTGTATGTCTTCCTGATACTAAAACATTAGTTTAACTAATTTTTAAATGTTTAAATGTAAATAATCTAGGTAGATAAAATATATTTGTAGAATAATTCTGTATTACCGTTTACAGAGGAAAAAGAGCAGAAGGAAAAAGGACCAAAGAGAAGCAAAAAGGAGGGGAAGGGGCAAGTAAACTAACACAGAGACCTGTGAAAAACAACATCTGGAAGTCCAGCACAGAACAATGAATGAGGGTAGAAAACCAGAAAGAATAGTAAGAAAGATAAGAGAAGAAACAAGAGTGTTTATTATCACACTCAAATAATACTGATAATGCCACATTCAGATAATCAGTAATGCTCTGATTAACTAATGTTCACTGAGTACTATTTGCCAAGTGCTATATGTGTCATTTAATCATCCTAATAGCTCTCTGGCAAATCCTAGTAATAATTTGGTCATAAATTTAAAATTTGAGGTACACAGAGGTAGTGTGACTTTACCAGGATCACAGAGCCGGAAAGTGACAGAGCCCACCTTTTTGTCTAAGTGCTCAGTGGTACCACCCACTGCTGTGCTGATACACTGTGTCTGATTTGGTGGCTCAACCCAGGGTAATATCATCTTAAGCAGAATTAGTATAGAGTGTGATCTGGGCTGATTTTTTTTTCTAATGGCAAAATGTTCTGTGATAGTTTTAGAGCAAAAACACTGGCTAATCACTGGACATCTACAATCTACACACCTCTTGGAGAGTTATACTGTTGAGGAAGTAGTTTTGATCTATGCAACATATAGAATTCTAGGCTAAGCATTATCTTGACAGTTCCATTGTAAAGCTATGCAGAAAGCCACAGCACTTCACCTGGAACATTTTCTAGAGAAGCATTCGCCCATAGAAAACGTGAGCTTCCCTATGACATCCTGGTACCTTACTCCAGAATATGGGTTCACTGCCTGTCGTGGTTTATATCAGTGGACCCCAAGACTCATGAATTATGGACTGGACCAAATCTAGCATTTGTGATTGGCTCATTGTCTAGCCATGAATTATGGACTGGACCAAATCTAGCATTTGTTATTGGCTCGTTGTCTAGCACTTGGATTGGTGGTGTGAGTGTTTCACCCACCCAGGGATGGAGCCAGAATATGAGGTAATGATGGGAAGAAGGTGTGTCTCTCTCTCCTTCCGGTTTGTGCCTTGCTGTTTGTAGCAGCCATGAATGGTTGCTCCCCCATGCCACATTGCCTTGCAGCCAACTAAGTATGGACTGAAGCCTCCAAGAACTGTAAGAAATAAACCTTTCTTTCCTTCATTTTGGGTGTCAGGTATTTTGTCCCAGCAATGAATAAAAAGTAACTAAGACACTGCCTTACACTCACTACATAAGCAATAGCAAGGAATTTCTACATGATCCTTTCAGTGAACTGCTGGAGCCCTTATTCTTCCTCGTACAAAGCTCTTTACACTTCTGATACACTGTTCAAATAGCCACCTAGAGTTAGAGAACTTGTGCCGATATTTTGTGCCTGATCTGTAGTTTGACTCAGTGGCCTCAATTTTTAATGTGTGTCCTAGAGGATCCCCAGAAACAGATCTTGAGAAGAAGATTTGGGTGCAAGTGACTCAGGAGGTGTTACCAGAAAAACTGGTGAGGGAAAGAAAAAGGAAGTGGTTGAACCAGAGTGCCACTTCGGTGTCCTCTGGAAGGTTACTGCCTGACCCTGCAGGAATGTATATTACGCCTCAGAGTTACCTCCACCTAAGAAGAGAAGAGAGGGCTTCCATATTATGCACTGGTTAGGGCTACCCAGAGCACTGCAAATTCCAGGACATTTGATGCTTTCAACATGCAAAAACCACACAAAATTCAGGTGTGGTGGCACATGCCCATAATCCCAGCAGTTTGGGAGACTGAGATTGGATTCAATCCCTGCCAGGGAAATTTTAATAGTTTAGTGAGAGCCTGTCTCAAAATAAAAATAAATTAAACCCAGGATGACCAAAATTGCATATTTTTCATTAGTTTTTATAAAATCATAGAACCAAAAATATATAAATGACTGTTTTGTCTAATTTCTTCAATAATTTTTCTGTGTGTGATATATCTCATAGCATTCAATACTCAGTGCATTTCAAATTAGACAGTAGTATCTAGTTAGTCTCTTTCTGAATTCTTTTTGCATTGTCTTTCTTTGGGGAGTACTGGGAATGAAACTCATGACCTTGCACTTGCCAGGCATGCACTTATGCCCCTGAGTTATGTCCCCAGCCTCTATGTCTTTCTTTGAACAACAAACTTTATACCACCATGCTGGCCTCTCCTTTTTTCCTGTGGGTGGTTTAATTTCAATAAAATTCCTACCCTCTAAACATGATAGAGAAACTTCAGTGATGGACGTCCTGGCTGGCATTTCGCTATCTCATATTTTTCAATTATTTGCTCTATTAGACCTAATAAATTGCAAATGACTTTTTTGAACTCCCTTGTTTTAAATAAATAACAAATGAACTCCATACTGTTTGGTGCAGAAGGTGCATAAATATTTAATAATATTTTTCCTTGCTTTTTGATTACAGGACCACTTATTAGATGTTGATCAACTCTGTTAACACCACCCGTAGAATTATTATAGTCATTAACACTATAGGCATTTGTTTTTGGTTTTGTATCTTATTTCAAGGTCTATCATTTGTGTACTATGAGTAGATGATGATCACGGAAATGTCTTTTTGTCTTTCCATTTCCTAACAGACTTTTCCTCTCTGATATGCTAACATTTCTCCTTTTTTGCAGCTCTCTTGATACTTCCTTCCTATTCAGTCTCAGTTCCCAAATGTATCCATTTTGTATTGTCAAATACCATCACGGAATCCTGAAGAAGTATAAAATTATATCTAATGTACTTACAATAAGAGTTTTTCATACAGAATTACAAGTTATTTTTCACAAACACAAATTAGTGAAACATAATAAACTTATTATTAGATTTTACTAGAAACAAATATCAGAGGCATCACAGTGTCCTAAATAAAAAAGAATGCAAAAAATAATCTAAATAAAATAAATAAACAGACACAGGAATGTATCTCATGCAAGCAAGAATCAACTGGTTGAAATGACACTTGCCCAAGTAATGCTGGGGAGAGTCAGTCCATAAAAAAATGCACTGCCCCAAAGATACTCGCAACAAAATGTTAAGTGGTTAAAAAGAGATGGGGGTATAGCTCAGTGTGAAGGTCCTGGGTTCAATCTGCAGTACTGCAAAAGTAAAATAAAATACAAAGAAAACGCCCAAAGACAGTTAACAATGATGGAAGCAAAAGTACATGGAAGTTGGCTGGGAGTGGTATACACAGCACACAAATGTAGGAAAAGGGACCCAAAGGTACCTGGGAAGTACACACACACTCCACTGTAGTCTCTGGAACTCCTTTGTGACAGAAGCTGAAACAATTGTTTGATTGAATCACACTAGAACATACAGTTAGTTACTATATTTACAAACCCATTACCATATCTATGAGCAACATTTAATTCTGTCTCATACTCTCTACTAACTCTGATTGAAATGGGGCTCCATTTCAACTCTGAATTGATTGCTTAGGGCTAATATAAACACTGTATGGAGGAAAGAAGGTCTGTGTTCAATTAGTGATGTCTGCTACGAGCAAGGCAGAAAACATCGTATTCCATCACAGAATTTTGAAGTCTAAGCTACCATTTGAATGCCCAGATATCTTTTTTAAATAATGATTCCTAGATCTACTTCCAGAAATTTCTGGCTTAATTAGTCCAAGGAAGGGTCCTTGTATCTGTGTTTGTGGGAAGAATTCCACAGAATTCTACGTTACAGTCAAAGTGAAGAATCATAGTGACTTTCCCCATGAATTGTCATGCTATTTCTCTGTTGTCCTAGAAATGTTTTCAGAAAAAAAACCTTTAAAAACTGAAATAAATTCTCCTAAAAATAAATATTTTACTATAACTCCTTTCTCGACCTCACAAAATTTTTGTAAAAGTATTGACTTTGGACAGGCTGATCAACACCATAATTTCAGGGCTTGTGTGAATGGACTTAAATTCTTGAGTTCTTTCCACATATGCTTCAAATAACTACACTAACACACACAGCTCTTTATAAGAAAATAGCTGTAACATGTAGGCAGCATTACTGGATTGTGTATATTTGCCATCTGTAAGGCTAAATGAATAGCACTACATTGTGAGATTGTTTGGAGTTTTGCTGCTTGTGTCAGAGGATTTTCCAACAGTATGACTGCCAGGCACCCTTGTCACAAACTTGCATGCCACCTTGTGGAAAAGGTAGCAACTGGTATGTTTATGAAGTAAATAATGCCTCAAAATATTTATTAAAAACCACAATTTTATCTAATCACCTGCTCTTCACATGAACAATTAAAGGCATCTTTGACATTTTAATATAACTCTTAACTCATATATGATATATATCATACTATGGACATATATATCATAACTATCATATCTATGATTTTATATGATAGTTAAGACAGTTATACTACTAATTTCTATAAGTTCATTGAAAAGAAAGGTTTGTGTCTATACTATTTGATCAATTTTTTATGCATATATCTTATAACATGAACTACTTTGAATATGCAATATGTTAACCACTGTTATTCTACTATCTTGCTTTGAAATTTCATATCATTGTTTTTATTGCTTTTTTCTCCTTAAAGAGACATTTTCTAGATAATTAAAACCATTTTCTTCTGGTTTTCTTAAAACCATTTTCTTCTGGTTTTCTTAAAACCATTCTTCCTCAATTATATAGTTAAGAAAAGCAAAATTGTTTTTTAGCTTGAATAACTCAAGTAATTGTCTCTATTCTCGAATTCTCTTGGCTAGTATATGCCTAAATAATTCATCACATACCAGAACTTTTCAAGAATGATGTATTGTGGAACTCAAATCTCCCCTCTCCCCCCTCACTCTCTTAGTGCCATAAAAAAATGGAATTTTAAGAAGAGTTAGGGTAGAGGAGCAGGCCATTAGATACAACTCACTCTGTAATCTTTCCAGCAATTCTATAAACATTTCCTGACAGTCTACCATGAATGAAGAACAAGGCCTATCATCTTTATTCAAAGGAAAACACAAACAGATAAATAATTTTATAAGAACAGAGCTAAGTCTATATAGCTACCAATCAATTAGGTAAAAGCAAATCATACTTTTGCTGTATCAGTTGGCACTGAGGAACCCAAAAGTTTTTCTTCTAGGTGCAAAAAGTCTCCTTTTTTTATAAATTTTCATAGGTAGCAAAAATTTTGGGTAGACCTCACCCAAGCAAAGTGAGGTTATATATGAACATCAAAACATTTGCCTCTATCTTGGCTCTATTTTGTATTTTGTAATCATTGGAGAATCTTCATTTTCCTCTGTGAGCAGATTTATGTTATACATTCTCGGGTGATGATTCTTGGGATAGAGGTCTTCCTTGGCAGTGACCACCACAGCTTTTAAGTTCACAAGAGCTTTCCCTGCTCCCAAGAAGATGGCTGGCCTTAGTCTGCCCTCAGCAGCAAGGAGAGGCTCAACTGTCTGAATTTCCCAAGGAACCAGCCTCAAGGTGAAATTATAACCAATACAGACAACCCACATCCTGTCCCCTAAGCGACCACCAGGACAGGACTCATTATGATGTGACACAACTCACATACCTCAGTCGCCACAGAAACTTCTGTCCATCTTCCCTGATCTTGCCAAATTCTCCTAACATGCCCTCAAGAATTCACATGCTCACATGAGCCAGGAGGAGAACCAGAGAGCAGCCCCCCAAGATTCAGCCATGGCCATGCTGGAACCCAGGAGGCTGCACAAAGAAGCAATTTGCCCATCCTCTTGGTAAGCGCCTTCCGGCAGCGTTAGCCAGGAGCAGAACCAGTAGTGTCTCTTGTGAGTCTACCAGTGCACAGGCTTGGAATCAAACATCCCAACCCCCAACACACACACCCTTAGCAAATGGGGACAGAGGTCTGAGCATCTCTTGGCAGGATGACTGTATGCAATATAGCAAATATGGGGGGGGGTCTCCTCTATCTTCTCTTTAAAAGCAAATGTTTTCAGTTTTGTTTCATTATGATTAAGTGCTTTACTCTATTCAATATTTTCTTTTGACTGATTTTATAATGTTCTGTCTTTGGTTTGATCTTGCTATACCTAATTGACTAGACAACTATTGTGAAGATAATGAGATATACTATGGTACCTATTACTGTTATCCCAGTAACCTGCTGTGAAGTTCTGTACCAAATTCACTGCACTGTCTCAATTGGCTTTGTTCTGTCTTGTTCTATTGTATTTCTACTACCTCCAAAATAAAAAATAAAATAAAATAAAATAGAATTCACATGCTCTCATCAGCAGACTCCCGCAGATCCTCTGCCTCTTCTCAAAGTATCCCCCTTACTCTTCTATTTCTCCATAGAAGCAGAGAATCTCCCTTTCCCTCTCAGGAGTGGCAAATTTATGCCCTGTCCTCTTCCCTCCAATCTCCAGCACTCTCAACTGCTTCTTTCCCATCCCCTCTCTGCTTCTGGCTTTGTTTCCTAGTTCACCGAAAAAAACAGAATCAAGTAAAAGAAAACATCTATGGTCACTTTATTTTACAGTGTTATCATTTTCAAAATTCCAAACTATTCTGTAGAATTTTTTATCCTCTTTTATTCCATTACTGGAACAAAATATCTGGCATACATTATTTAAAGGAGAAGAAAGTTTACGTGGGCTCATGGGTTCAGAGATTTCAGTCCATGGTCAAGGTGGCTCCAACGGAAAAACATCATGACAGAGAGGCAAGCTCAACTCACAGCATCCAAGAAGCAGAGAGAAGGGGCTGAGCCAAAGAGAAAAGAACCACATACATAGTCCTGAGGTCATGGGACCTAGACACACGCAGCAGGCTGCTTTCCCAATTTTCTAGGTGTCTCTCAAGCCAACTAAACTGACAATCGGTATTAACTGTCATGCCTTCCCTATTTTATTTTGCTACCCTCAATAGCATCTGATATGTTGAAATCTATAGTCAATACTTCACCTCTAGAATATAGTAAGCTTCATGAAGGTGAGGAATTTGGCCTGTTTCATTCGCTGTTGAAATTTTACTTCTTAAAAGACTGCCTGATACTCGTAAACACCTAATAATTCTTAGAATGACAAGAAAATGAACATGTCACACTGTCTCTACTGACCTTTCCACACTTCTCCCTAAGCCCTGACTTTCTCCTGTATTCTGTACATAAACAAACTATAGGCCTCTGCCTGCCAGGTGCTACCACCAGAAGGCCCTTTCCTCTGCGGACCCAGCGCAGCCGAGAGAACCAGGAGATCTGCCTCTGCCTGCTGAGCACCGCCACCAGAAAGTCCTTTCATCTGTGCGCCCAGTGTGGGTTGAGGAAGACAGATAGATCCACCTCTGCCTGTTGTGTGCCACCACCAAAAGGCCGTGTCCTGCAGGTGGCCAGTGTGGGCAGGGAGAACCAACAGATCTGCCATCACCCTCAGGGAGCTGCCACCAGAAGGTTCCTTCCCGCAGGCAGCCAGCAGGAGCAGGGACACACAGCCAGGTAAACCCTGTGCATCCATAGGCCACCATTGGAGGCACTTGGTTCCCTCACAAAGCCATTACCCACTAGCAAAATCAGACAAACACACTCCTGTGTGTCTGCCACCATCATGGGAGTCCTGGTGTAGACACACAGTCTGAGAGAAACAGCCCCACCTCCATGCACCCCTGATCATCAGCAAAACCACAGTGTAGCTGTATAGCTCTGGAGAAGTCCACTCCATGCCCTGCTATCTCCTTGTAAATCTGGAATTAGAGGAACCCAGGTGCCTGTTCCCTCCCCCTACACTGCCTAGGAGCAGCCAACATGAGAAGTACCTGGGACTCCACAATCAGCTTGTTGGGAGGAACCCAGAAGAATGTCAAGATGGAGCAAAAGGCAAACTGAGACCTTTAGCCCACACAGAATAAGTCTGGGAGTACAGTCATGGAAAAAAATGGAAGACACAGTTGAAATCTCTGAGAGGATAGCAACTGAAGTAAGAAAACAACTTCATGAGACTGTAAAAGCAGTCAAATCAGAAATAATGTCTCAGGTAAAAAAAAAAAAAGAAATGGCAAACATACTAAAAGAATTGTTCAGCAGGTCTAAAGAAGACATAGACAAAAAAGAGGAGCATAGGAAAATGATGGAGCTGGGGATTTAGCTCAGTGATATGAGCACCTGCCTGACAAGTGCTAGGTCATGAGTTCAATCCCCGGTACCAAAAAAAAAAAAGAAAGAAAGAAAAAGAAAATGATGGAAACCTTGAATGAATGTAGAAAGGAATTACAATGCATGAAACAGATTCAAAGAGAGATGCAGGAAATTAAAAATTTAATCAAAAGCTGGCAAAACTGCTTGAAAGAGACAAGATAGACTTTCAAACCTTGAAGATAGCATTGCAGCTAGTGATCATGAAAGGAAAGATCTCTTAAAAATAACACGGAATCAAGAAATAACAACTCAATGGCTGCAAGATGATGCAAAGAAGCATAACATAAGAGTGATAGGTGTAGGTGAAGAAGCAGGGGTCAACACAAGTGAAATTAAAAGGACGTTCACAGAAGTAATAGAAGAAAACTTCCCAAACACGGGAAATGGATCTGGCATGCAGATAAGTGAGGCAAATAAGACTCCAACTAGTGGGCCAGGGATTCCGCTCAGCAGCCTAAGTGCCTGCTTTGCAAGCATGCAGTCATGAGTTTGATCCCCAGTACCAAAAAAAAAAAAAAAAAAGACTCCAACTAGCCATAACCAAAGTAAATCTACACCCAGACATATAATAATCAAGATTCCAGAAATTCACCTCAAGAATAGAATATTAAAAGCTGTTAGAGAAAAGAGACAGATCACCTATAAAGGAAAACCAATCAGAATCACAGCAGACTTGTCAACACAAACCATCAAGTCAAGAGTTTGGAGTGAAGTGTTTCAAACCCTGAAAGAAAACAACTTTCAACCCAGATTGATCTACTCTGCAAAACTATCTCTCAAAATTTATGGAAAAATGAGATACTTCCATGATAAAGAACAACTGAAGGAATTCATGACTAACAAATCAACCCTATAGAGAGTGCTAAAGGATATTCTAGAGAGAGATAAAGATGATCATGTTTCAAGGAAGAGCAGCAGAGGAGGATCACTAAATAAGACAGGCATTTGAATGAAGGGGAAAAGTGGAGGGCCAACAACAGGAGGATAGCAGGGCAGAGACAATCCAGTGTATGCTGGTTGTAACCATAATGTAGATGGCCTCCGTTCAGCAATAAAAAGAAACACAGGGAGAGTGGATCAAGAAACAGGGTCCATCGATATACTGTATACAAGAAACACATTTAACTGGAAAGGAAATTCATAGACTGAAATGAAAGGAGAGAAAACAATTGTCCCAAGGGACAGGAGACCAGAAAAAAAAAGCAAGAATACCTTGCCCATCAACCAGAATGAATAAAAAAGATATGGTATTTTCATGCAATGGAAAGCTACCCAGCTATAAAGTAGAATAACCTCAAAGCTCTTGTAGGTAAATGGACACGACTGGAGATCGTGTTCATGGGTGAAACAGTTCAAACACATATATGTGAACCCTAACATAAGAAACAGAGGGAGGGGGTTTATCTCAGTGGCCTAAGCGCCTGCCTTGCAAGCGTGCTGTCGTGAGTTCAATCCCCGGTACCGATAAAAAACAAAACAAAACAAAGAAACAGGAGTTAATGAGATCCAAAAGCAAAATAGTTATTGTAAGAGTGAGAGGGGAGGAAACACCTGGGAAGGAAAGGTGGTAGCTACTGTTAATTTCTTATTGTCTTGTCTTGAATTCTTGTATTGTTTTCACAATTTTGTTAGGTTTGGCTTTATTCTGTCTTGTTTTGTTAGATTTTACTGATGATAGGGGCAGGTATTTTGAATATAATGGGATATATTATGGTAATCTTGGTTTCATATTACATTGCTTTGAAGTCTTATAATGCTTTCAGTCATTTGTTTAATTGGTTTTATTCAGTTTTGTTTAATTTTACTATATGTGATGGTATGAACAGCTATTTTGAAGAAAATGAAGCATTACAGTAGCCATGGCTGATTTCCTATCATCTTGCTTTGAAGTCCCATGCTTCTGTTCTGTTTTGATTGGGTTTATCCTATTGTGTTTAAATTGATTTTATTATATTTGATAGTAAGGACAACTTTTTGAGGAAAAGGAGTTATTTTAGTAGCCATTGTTCATTTCCTGTTACCTGGTTTTGAAGTCCTGTAATGCTTTCATTCTTTTGAATGGTTGTATACTATTTTGTTATGCTTGCTACTATTGTGTGTGAAGGTATGGTCAACCATTTCAAAGAGAACAAGAGACATTATGGTAGCCACTGTTGATGTCCTGTTGTCTTGTTGTGAAGTGCTGTGTTGCTTGTATTGTTCTGTTCTGATTTGTTTTGTTTTATTCTCTTTAAAATAAAAAATTTAAAAGAAATTTAAAATAGAATAGGGGTTACTGGAAGTGAGGGTATAAAAGTTCAAGGAGGAATGGAAAAATATTGATCAGTATGTATTAAGTTAGTTGGATAGGTACTGGGGATTTAGCCCAGCACAAGCACCTACCTGGCATGCATGAGGTCGTGAGTTTGAGCCCTGGTACCAAAAAACAGTTGGAGAGCAGCAAGAGATTCTGATGAAATGTTGTGCAGCAGAGTAACTGTAGACAATAATACTGTATACCTCAAAAAGCTCGAAGAAAGAATCTGGAAAGTTTTCACCATAACTGACTAAGGAGATAAAGTTTGAGGAAATGCACGGAACATGTACATATACTGAGCTTTAAATGGCACCCCCAATAATATGTACAACTTTTATAATTTATATATCACTTAAAAGTAAACAAAATAGTGATCAGCATCTGGTTTTGGACTTTAGAGGATCCATTCAAGTGCTTCCAACAGCAGCTCTTCCTGAGCCATTCTTGTTCCCCATTCTCCATCCTGGTGGTTCTTAAACTTCTCACACCAACATTCTCTGGAATAAAGCATGTTACTGAGGCCAATCAGGGCATCTTTTTCTGTCCTGCCACACTGACTGGTAATGAACAAGCCATGCCCCAAGATCCTGGGGAGGGACCATCCAGGGTTTGCTGCTGCCACTGGCTTTCAAAGGGCAAACTTCCAACATTAGTTTCTTTCCCACGAAGAGACAGCATACTGAAGCTCATAGGTCTTAGAGTAAACCTCACACTGCTTCATCATATAAACCCAGAATTCACCTGACCTGGAAATCTTAATCACTGTCCCTGAACCTATCAGTTTTTGCTGCCACAAATCACACTGGCATCACATTTTTCTCCTCCCGCCAATCACAAGGGTCCTAATATATTCTCACAGTAATTGAGGCTCACAAAAAAGAAACAGACTCTTATCTATTAATTTCACCTGCAAAATATGTACAGAAATGATAACCTAATACTTCCAGCAGCTGAGTACATTTAACCTATTTGATGTATGTTTTTTCCCCACCTGTGAAACTTACAGAACTTGAAAATGTAGGTGCTATTATAAAGACATAGGCCTCTTTTCCAAAATTGTTACATTTGAAAATCCATTAAAAACACAATTACCACTCCAAATTGTCAAGAAAAATTTACATATTCTGGTTTCTAATACAGTACACTCATCTTTTCCTCCTCTTTAATGCTTGTTTTACAGCTGAGTTATAAAATAGGAATATATAATTAAAATACTCAGGCTCATAATTGTAAGCTCTACTGCAGTATAATTGTTGAGTCCTTTGATGGTTCCATCACTGATTATGCCCCTTACAATTTCCAAATATCATGTTCCCATAAAAATCTGATCATTGTCAGCCTTCAGTCAGTATACTTGACTGAACAGAAAATACTGTTTATTTCTACATCTAATCTGTGGTCTACATTGAGTCATTATGCTTATTTCATCAAAGATGGAAAAACAACACAGCCATAGAAATAGGTTTGTATCTATCATTTAGTGCTATATCTCTTCCTCTTTTAAGGGCTACCATGAAACTTTCAGAAACTGCTCCTTGTTTAGAGTCTTGAGAAGCTCTCCAAGTTTCGAGAATGCTGGTTCAGTGGCTCAGTTCCTAATATCTAAGGCCTAAATGAAAATAGAAGTAAATTCATAGAATGCCTCCATTTATTTTGAGACATGTTCTGAGATTCATCAGTAACTTCAGGGTATCTGAATTAACCATTTTCCTTTGCACTGGAGATACTAAATTTAATTTCATATTCCTATCTTCCACCCACTTACATCTCTCCCCACTGTTGCATTGTCTTAAAAGCTTGGGCCAGTGTTTACAGGGAGCTATTTCCATAATCATTTTAAGACACAACACATTACTCTGAAAGGTACTTTTTAAGGTATAAGATGATTTCTCCATTAAGAAGAGGAAAGAGGAAATAAATGTTAAGATAATGTTCCCTCTCGTTTCTTGCTCAGAGACATCTACATTGTCCCAAGAAGTAGGATTGTTACAGCAGAGCTGACCTGAGACAATGAATTCAGACTTCCAAAGTGACATCTGATGTGAGTTCCACTAAAAAGGCCACATGAGCTGGTGGGTTTGTGGTAAGGCTGGAAGGTGGCACCCAGGACAGGGGTTGTGTGGGACCTCCTTGGGAAGGGTGGCCTTGGCCTCCACGGATGCTCAACTGCCAACCCTCTGCTGTCCAGAGAGTCAGCATTGCCGCACAGGAAAGAAGGAGGCTCTCAGTCTATTGGCATTTTAGTCATCCCCAGATGAGATCCAGACTTGCCCGGCTGGACATGCCTTAGCTGCTCGTGCTCCGCCTTTGTTTGAAAGTAATGTAGTTCCTTCGGCTTTTCCTGTCTTGGTGTTAACATGATATTTCTCCATCTCTTTACTTTTAACCTATGTGAGTTTTTACATTCATAATAGGAGCCTTTTTAAAAATGAACTCTGGTAATCTGTGTCTTTAAATTGGTGCATTCAGATTACTTAATTAGTTTAACTAATACCTATCATGGTTGTAACTGTTTTCCATTCATTGCATTTGTTTCTTTTATCCTTCTTCTCTTCTGTTTTAATTGACCATTTTAACATTATTCTACTTTATTTGCCTTTTTAGAAAATCAATTATATATCTTTGTTAAATTTTTAAGTTCCCAATATATATTTTAACTAATCTGCATGCAGCTTCAAATTACAGGTAATGTAGATATCTGAAAACATAATATTCCCTAGAGGTAGCACTCTTAGTGATGATGATATTGCTGTCATGCATATCATATAACACCCAATATCATATCATATCAACATCATATCATATATCACCCAATATAATGTCACTCTTAGCTTTATAGAAATTAAGAATCAGATTCATGTACTTTACCCTTTATCCCTTCTCTGCTGTCCTTCCCTTGGTGATGTTTCTGATGTGTCTCATTCTCCTTCTTCGTGATGAACCTTCATTTATGAAAGATCCAACAACACTCCTCATGCAATAGTATGTCAGTAGTTAATTTTCTCATCTTTTATTTGTTCTGGAAAAGTTCTTATATCTCCTTTTTTTTTAAGTGATTGCTTCCATGAGTGACTTTGGGAATACAGCTTCCTTTTTAATTTCATTAAAGAATTTGAGGAGTATTGGTGTTAGAGTTTCCTAAAGTTCTTTGTAGAATTCAGCAGTGAATCTGTCAAGACCTGGGTTTTTCTTAGTGGTGGTTATTATTATTATTACTTCTTCAATTTCATTGCCTAATATTGGATTATTTAGAATTTTTCTATCTACTTGATTCAGCTTTGTTAGGTAATATATATCTAGGAATCTATCCATTTCTTCTGAAATTTCCATTTTATTAGAGTACATGTCTGTGTTCTCAAAGTAGTTACCAATGATCTGGATTTTGGCAGAATCCACTGTGATTTCACCTTTTTCATTTCTAATTGCATGGATTTGGGGTTTTATCTTTTTTTCACTAAGATTGGCTAGGGTTTACAAATTTATTTATTTATTGTTGAGACAAGGTTTCACTATGCAGTTCAGGCTAGACTTGAACTCACAGCAATCCTACTGCCTCAGCCTCCCAAATGCTAGTATTTTAGGAGTGTGCCACCACACCCATCCTGCAAATTTCACTTATTCTTTCAAAGAACCAACTCTTTATTTCATTTATTCTTCACATTTGTTTTTTATTCCCAATTTAATTAATATCTGCTTGTAGTTTTACAATTTCTTTTCTACTACAGTAAGTCTCCAGCTTATAAATGAGTTCCTTTCTAGGAGAACATTTATAAGTCAGATTTGTTCATAAGTTTGACAAAATGAGTCTTTTTTTTTTTTTTTGTCTTTTTGATACAGAGTCTCACTATGCAATTCAGGCTGGCCTTGGGCTCACTTTGTAGTCCAGGCTGGTCTTGAACTTAGAAATGATTGTTCTACCTCAGCCTCCCAAGTGCTGGGATTACAGAAATGCATCACCACACCTAGATTGACAAAATGAGTCTTATACATCTTTGCCACAAATATACAATGTAAAGCATTAAAAAATCAAAAACACACATACACAAGTAGTGTAGATAAACTGTTTTAGCACTATTTTGGTAAAGTACAATACAATTGTAAACTATTTTCCTTTTACAGTTACCTTAAAATTTTGAGCTACTTCCATGATTCATTTGCACCTACAAAAGCTTATAATGCCAGGTCTATTCACAATGTGAGGTCTATTCATACCTGTGAAAGTGTATAACTTGAAATGTTCATACTGTACTATCTTTGGATTTGGATTCAGACTTGGATTATTCTTTTTTTTTCTAGGATCTTAAAATATACCACTAGGTGATTTATTTGGGTTCAGTCTGTTTTTTCTCATGTGGGATTTCACCTCTATAAATGTCCCTGATAGAACTTCTTAGTGGGTCCCTTAGTTCTCATGTGTTATACTAATTTATTGTTTGATTCTAAGAACTGTCTAATTTTCTCCTTGATTTCTGCTGCTACTGATTGATTATTCAAGAGGGTATTGTTTGATTTCCATATGTTTACATAATTTCTGTTGTTTGTTTTGCCAGTGATTTCTAGTTTCATTGCATTATGATCTGATAGTATGTGTGGGGTAACACTGATACATAAGCATGCTTTATGAGCTAACATGTGGACTATTTCAAGAAAGTTTCATGTGCCATTGAGAAGAATGTGCATTCTGTTGTTATTGGACAAACCACTCTGTAAATATTTATTAATTCCATTTGTTCAAAAGTTTTGTTTAGAAGGCTGGAAAGATGGCAGATCAATATGCAGCAAAGTAAAGAGCCTCTCTGAGAGAAACAGCTCAAATGCTGGAATATAGCATCCTGGAGAAGACCAGATGGAAGGAGATGGATCCTCTTGACCCAGGAAGAAACTAAAGTGGAAAAAAAAGAAAGAAAAGAAAAGAAAAACATGGACAGAAGGCTGTAGCCAGACACACTCTCACCAGAGCCATCCCACTGTGTGTGAAACGCCACTGGAATTGGAAGATGCACAGTCACGGTGAAGTTAGGGGTTGGCAAGCTCAAGGGCCTCAGCAGGAGGACGCGGTCACTGAGGCGAGCGGCAGACCAGGTTCTACACCTGTTCATGGTGAGTGAGTGTGGGAAACTCAGTCCTCCCGCAGGAGTGGGTGATTGGCCAGGCGACATTTTGGAGTTTGGCAGGATAAGCCCAGAACCAGAACTTCAGCTGGCTTCACTGAGTCACTCCTAGTGCAGAGCAGATTGGTAAGAATTGCTTGGACTGAGTTCCACCCCTGTGCATGATCCAATAGCCAACACCGAGGTCTCCCTGAAGCTATCCCTAACCAGCCCCAACCATGCAGCACACACTAATGTGCTGAAGACTCCCAGTGGTTGACCAGCTCTGAAGGAAGAAGCCAGCCTGCTCCGCCCCTTCTTGTAGTCCAGTGGTCACCAGCAGACTAGGAAGGGCAGCAATCCCTAACCAGCATGCTTCAGAATAATTGTAACCAATACAGGAAGGGCCAGGGACTCCCACTATCCACTTATTAGGAAGAAACCAGAAACATGACAAGAGGAAGAAACAAAAGGAAGTCTCCAGCCTCCAACCCAAGCAGTACTGGCCCAAGAGAGGTAAACACAGAAGAGATCAGGGGTTGCACACCTGCAGTTTCTGAAGAAACAGCATCTGACACAAAGAAATATCTCTATGAAATTATAAAAGAACTTAAAACAGAAATACCAATATAAGTAAAGGAAGATAGAAGAAAAATACTAAAAGAAATGCTAAGCACCTCTCAAGAAGACACAGATGAAAGAATGGAGGACAGAAAAAGGAGGGAAACCTTAAATGAAGAATATTTTTAAAAATCTAGAATACATGAAACAGATTCAAAGAGATTACCAGGACATTAAAAACTCCATTGAAAGCAGGCAAAACTGCTTGAAAGAAACTAAAGACAAACTATTAAACCTTAAAGATAGGTTTGCAACTTGAGATCATGAAAGGAAAGATCTCTTAAAATTAACAAGGAACCAGAAAGTAACAATACAAAGGCTAGAAGATGACAAGAGGATCTGTAACTTAAGAATAAAAAATATGAGTGAAGAAGCAGGGGTAAACACAAATGAAATACAAAGGCTATTTACTGAAATAATTAAAGAAAACTTCCCAAGCAAAGGAAAAGGAAATGATATTCAGTATATGAAGCATACAGAACTCAAGCCAGCTATAACCAAAATAGAGCTACATCTAGATGTATAATAATCAAAATCCCAGAAATTCAACTCAAGAACAGAATAGTAAAAGCTGTCAGAGAAAAGAAACAGATCACCTATAAGGAAAACCCATCAGAATCACGACAGACTTCTCAATACAAACCATCAAATCCAGAAAAGCTTGGAATGAAGTATTCCAAGCCCTGAAAGAAAATAACCTCCAACCCAGATTGATGTACCCTGCAAAACTATCTCTCAAAATTAATGGAGAAACAAGATGCTTCCTTGACAAAGAGGAACCGGGGGAGTTCATGATCACCAATCCAACCCTATAAAAAATACTGAAGGACATTCTAGAGAGAGAGAAAAAAGACCATGGTTTCAGAAACAGCAGCAGAGGGGGCTCAATGAATAGGGCAAGCATTGAAATGAAGAGGAAAAGTAGACAAACAATGACAGAAAAATAGCATGGCAGAGATGAGGTAGAGAAAGTTGGCCAGAATCACTAACATAGATGGCCTCGATACATTAATAAAAAGAGTGGCAGGCAGAGTGGATCAGGAGATAGGGTCCATCAAGATGCTCTATATAAGAAATATAATTAACCTGAAAGAGGGTTTATGGACTGAAAGTCAAAGATGAGAAAATAATGCTCTATGTGACAGGGAACCAGAAAAAAGTAGGGGTAACTCACCCTTCAGCTGCAAATTGGTTGGAAAGACATAACACTTTATACAATGGAGAACTACTCAGCTATAAGAAAGGAAAACCTTGAGGCTCTTGTAGGTAAATGGATACAACTTGAGATCATGCTCAGGGATAAAAAGGTTCAGAACAATTTAGGTAAATAGCAGGTTGCCTCCCTAATCTAAAAACTCAAGGAATTAGTGGGATACAAAATGTACAATGCACCCTGTGAAAGTGAAAGGGGGGGAATTGTCTAAAAGGAAAGGGAGAGGACATTGTTAATCTTGTATCATGATTTGAAACCCATGTTGTTTTCATCGCTCTGTTTAGTTTGGTTATATTCTTTCCAGTTTGTCTACTTGTACTAGATTTGATGGCATGGACAGCTATTCCAAAGATAGCAGGATATACTTTGATAACCATTTTTAATATCCTATTAACTTAGTTTGGAGCCCTGTATTGCTTTCACTGTTTTGATTCGACTGATTTTATTTGAATCTGTTTTGTTTGATTGCTGTCTTGTCTTGACTGATTTTATTTGAATATGTTATGATTGATAGTATCAAATCTGGGAGTATAGGCAACTACTCTGAAGACAGTAAGATTCACTATGATACCCATTCTGGTTTGACTATTACCTGCTTTTGAAGTCCTGTAATGTCTCCAATGTTTTGTTTTTATTGTTTTGTTCTGTACTGCTATGTTCAATTTTATTGTGTCTGATGATATGGGCAATTCTACTGAAGATAACAAGAGACAACATGGTAACCATTGTAGATCACCTTGCATTTTGGTTTTAAGTCATGTACTATGTCCATCCTTTTGTTTTGAGTGACCCCTTTTTGTTTTTTCTCATTTGGTTTTCTCTTCAAAATAAAAATTTTTTAAAAGTTTTGTTTAACTGATTTCCCTGTTCATTTTTTTGTCTAGTTGATTCTACACATGTGTGACAGTAGAATACTGAGGTCCCCCATCATAATTGCATTAATGGTTGTCCAATCTTCCATGTTCAGTAGTATTTGTTTCTTAAAGTTGGGCTTGCCAGTATTTGCTGTGAATATGTTTAAAAGTGTTATCTCTTCCTGTTTCCTATTAAATTGTTCCCTTAACCAATATGTAGTGAACTTCTTTGTCTCTTCCAATCAGTTTTGGATTGCAATCCACTTTGTTTGAAATTAGAATTAAGCATTACTGCTTTTATCTGGGTTCCTGTTGCATGGAATATTGTTTGCCATTCTTTCATTTCTTAATCTGTGAATTTGGGGTTGGTTTGGTTTGGTTTGGTTTTAGTTTGGTTTTGGTTATTTGTTTGCTTGTTTGGTTTTTGGTTTGTGACTGGATCTTGCTCTATAATTTAGTTCAGGCTGGCCTTGAACTCAGTATGTAGTCCAAGCTGGCTCACATTTGAGGTAATCTTCCTGCCTTAGCCTTCCAAGTGCCAGAATTATAGACATGTCCCACCATGCCTGGCCCATTCTACTTTCTTTGCTTGTATGATCTCTAAAGAGAAGTCTGCTGTAATTTTTATAACTATTATTTTATAGATATGGTAGATTTTCTCCCTCTAGCTGCTTTTAAGACTTTTATTTTGTGTTATGCTTTCTAGAGTTTGAATAATTCTGGAGGCATGGGTTGTGTGCATGCATGTTTGAGTATATATATATATATATATATATATATATATATATTATATATATATAATATATATATGCACATACATGTATGTGTATGTCCCAGATGAAATGGGATTCAAGTAAAATCTCCCTTCTCTCACCTCATGAATAAAATTTTGTTATGCAGAAGGCTCTGGATATATTTCACTTCAATTCTCTTCTCCTCTCTCTGCCAGACACACAAAATGTTCACTCCTAGATCTTCACTGCAAAAACCTGGTTGAGTTCCTAGTGACAAATCTATGAAAATGTGCCCCCTGCCTGACACTGGCACCCAGGAGCTTCTTGCTGTCATACTAGTCCACACTCAGCCTCCAGGCCTGTAAAACCTCCTGCCAGCATAGCACTCCAATAGCTACTACCCAGAGAAGCAGAAAGTAGCCATGACACTGAATTCACTTGTCTCTCCAGATCTTGGGGTGGCAGGTTGCCCTGATGAATCTAAGAAAACCTCTTAATTTTCCTTTCATTCATTTTCCTTTGTTTTAAGGATGAGAAGCTCCACTTTTCTGGACCATAATATCAGGCATCCTTAACATGTACCATAGCAGTGATTATAAAGCATGAATAGTCCAGGTCCTGGTATTTGGGTGCACCTAAATATAGATAAAAATCCAACCTCACTGCAGTAAAATTTATTCTATAGGAAATGTCCACACCTGGAATTTCCTCTTTCATCATAGCACCTTCAGGGAAAGCCTGCATTTTATCAGTTTTGGAATCGTTCTACTCTGTGAAATGCTAGGAAAATATTACTTGAAGTGTTAATGGATTATATTTTTTAAATTGCCATAAAGAAATAATTCGAACAAATGATTAAACAAACAAGGGTCTTTTTGACAATTCTAAACAGTGATTGCTATGCCAAGTACTTTAAATTCAGAAGAGATATGTTAACATCTTTTCCAAAAATCATTAGGTCATATGATCTTTCACTTTTCTCATGGATCACCTGGTGGAGCAGGATTTTATAAAATGCATTTTGTGAATGGTATATTGATATTGTTATCATCATCATCATCATATATGGGGCTCTGAAACAGTGCCAATTTCTTCCCCACATTATAACCAATAAATTCACAAAGAATGTTGCATGGGCTTTCCAAATATGGCCCAGGAACCATTTCTTTTCTGAGAAAAGTATAGGGCTAGTCCCACAAGCATTTAATCTACGCATGCAAGCATCTGCAGGTCCATCATTTGAAATGGATTACTTACTCTAATTGGCTACTAAGTCATTCTGATTGTTAGAGCCATAGCTAAATCCTGTTGGGATGTCATGTATTTTCCACCCTAAAATGTCAACATTGTGGGTGAGTTGCCACAGCCAACACCAAGGAAGCAATTGCAGTATGATATTTGGTTCTTGTGTGGCTACAGTTGTTCAGCACTGTTTTCAGTACTATAATCTAGAACATGTTGATTTGGAGCAATATGCATGATTACATGGTTTAATTGCATGTTGTAAAGGTAGCTGTGACCTTTCCAGTCCCATCTTGGATGTGGCTTTGTGCTACTGAGAGGAGAAGGAGGAGGAGGAGGAGACAAATGTGTGGGGGAGCTTGACAACCATAGTGTTCCATTGTGGAATTATTCGAGTGCATTCAATAATTTTGAAAACCATGCAGACAATGCCTCCAATATTAGTGGCCATCTACTGCTTAAAGAAAATTGCATAAGACTCATACTGCCTTGAGCAATGATCCAGAAACATTACCAGTCACTTGTAAATGTTGTGTATACAGCACCAACATGAACAGCTCTCTCACTTTATCCAGTTTGAGAAAGTAGTACAATATTAAAAATGAAAAGCATGTTATTCTAGTTTAAGAATGTCATCATCATTCCACATGGCATCAAAAATTGGGAGTAATACAAACTCCGTCATTTGCAAGATGTTTTACATTTTAAAAACTGTTTTTGCACTCATTATGATGTTTGATTATAATGAGAGAAAGCCATACAACAGAAGACAAAGAGGACAGCATTCCCCTCAATTTTGTAGTTGTAGCAGCAAAGCAGAAATGTTGAGTGATTTGCTGTAGGAAAGTGAAGGCTGAAGCCCAAGTCTCTTGGTCCCAGCTCCAATAGCTTCTTCCCCTCTGGGGCATTACAAAGCCTACCGATAAGATCTGGAGTTTGAAACACACATTAATTCTGCCTGAAAGCTGGCTTGTTTCGCTCCAGTATTTGCAGCCAGATCCCAACAAATGAAATGAAATGGCTTGGCATCTTTTGTTACAAGTTACCTCAGGATTAGGCTGGGCCTGCCTGCACAAAATGGAATGTACCAGAAAGAAAGCAATTACCCAAACAATCCAGATCTCAATTATTTTCACCTGAAAAGTCCTGATAACTGAAGCACGAGATATGTTTGGAACCTGAATGGTGGGTGTGAGTGATTCGAATGTCTCTATGGTTTTAGATTTGATTGCAATCACACATAAAATTACCAGGCATTGATATTCTCTGTTCCAAAACATAAATTACCTCCAAAGCAGCATTCTCTGCATCCGTGGCCACTGCTTTGTAAATGACTGTGCCCAGAGCAGTGTCCTCTAGGATATAAATCTCTGTAACTGCCAGAAAACATAGAAGAGATGCAGTTGAGTTTGCCACTATTAGACCCAAAAACCCCTCATCCAATCTTGTATTTTATTACTGATTTCTTAATGAGGCTTTTTCTCATTCTCCTTTTTCTTCCTTTCTTCTAGAATTCTGTATTGTTGCTACCCTTTTTTTCTGTTTTGTTTTGTTTTGTTTTTCTTCTCTTTAAATAAAATTTTAAAAATGTATAATTGCTATTGTAAAAAAAGAGGAAATAGGAAGCGCTATAAAAGATATAGCTGCATGTATGTTTAGGTGTGTGGGATTGATGACCATATTTCTAGGTTCTTATTGGATTGTTGAACAGATCTGTTTGCACTCTCACTGCTTTAGTGTCCACTTTGTGTGTTTTAATTCTGTAACTTGAATAACTATTTCTAAAAGAACAATATGTAATGTATCAACTAGTGATTTCTTACTGTTTATCCTCTTTTCTTGAAATTCTGTAATATTTCTACCATTTTCCTGGGTTTTTTTCTCTTTTTAATTAAAAAATGTATAATTGCTATTGTAAAAAAGAGAAAATAGGAACTGCCATAAAAGATATAACTGCATGTATATTTATGTGTGCAGGATTGTTACCCATATTTCTTAGTTTTTGTTTGATTGTTGAACAGATCTGTTTGCAGTCTCACTGCTTGAGTGTCCATTTTGTGTGCTTTAATTTTGTAACTTGAACAACTATTTTTGAAAGAGCAATATGTAATTTATCAGCTAGTGGTTTCTTACTGTTTATGTTTTTTTTTTTGAAGTTCTGCAATATTTCTCTCCTTTTTCTGTTTTATCCCTTTAAATAAAAAATTTTTTAAAAATCTTGTATTTTAGATACAACTTAAAGCATTATACTTGCTGAGTGCTGAGTCCCATTATGCCAATAGTAACAGACACCATTTATTGTCTATTACATGTCAGTCATAGGGAAAATAGATTTACAACCAATAACAATATTTACATGGCTTCTTCTTTGTGAGAAACCCAAAGTTTAAAAAAAGAGCAAAATAAGAGATAAAAGAGAGGAACAGGGAGACAGACTACACAGAGATGGGTGAAATGGGAGAGAGCGAAGGGAAAGAGAAGTAAAAAGGATCAAGAAGCAGCATGTTTATGCACCCACTCTCCACAAGGAAAATATTTATTTATTTTGGGGGGAGCGGGTACCAGGGATCCAACTCAGGACCTCACACTTGCCAGGCAGGCGTTTATGCTGCTGAGCTAAATCCCCAGCCCTAGGAAAATATTTATTAAGTATCATAAACATATACTGATAAAAGAGGGAAAGACAAATTATTTCTCAATATTTTAAAAATAAAAGCAGTAAGCACATTGAACAGGTCTAAGTGCTTAATTCCTAAGCACATGACATAATAGGTGACTGCTATCCTGTCCCTTTTGCTGAGATTCACGAAGAATGAATAACAGGCCTGAGGTGGTACAGCTAATACATTAATATTTTAGAGTATTACATTAATATTTGTCTTCTCCTTAAGTTTGCCCATTCCCACACATTTGGAGGGGTGGGGTACAGAGGTGTCAACTCAGAGCTTCACACTCTAAGCCTGGTCTTTATCCCTGAGCCACATCCACATCTGTCCTATGTTTTGAAGACAGTGGGAATTTCAAGCTTGCAAATTTGCCAGTCAAGTCGCCCTGCGAGGGTTCAGGGATAAGGGGCAGGATGAGATGCATGAGCTGCTCCAGGGGAGGCTCACACCTGCATGCACCATCTTGCCAAGGAAGCGGTGTTTCTGGACTGCAGGGTCTCCTAGGGCCCGCATGGACTGTAGCCACTACCCTGGCATGGACATCCACAGGCGCTCCAGCACCATAGCAAATATACTACTTCAGAACTCAGAGGAGAATGGTCTGAACTTGGGTCTTTGTGAGGGCTTGCCACCTGCTTGGTGAAAGGAAAAGAGAGAGCTAGCACTTACTGAGCACCTACTGTGTGCCTGTCAATATGCTTGACATTTTGAAACACTATGTCAGGTAATGAAAATAGAACTAACACCTCAGTTTAATCAACGAAGAAACTGATACTCACACAGTGTGAGTAACCCGCCCCGGATCATCATGCATGAGACCGAGATAAAAAGAAGTAAACAGGAAGAGAAAGCAATACATACAGAGTAAAAAACAGAGACAGGGCAATATAAAGATCATCCCTATTTCACAAAGCTTCTAGTTTAATGACCAAGAAACGCAATTAAGTAATCACACAAATAAGAGGATAACTTTTGTACTCTGTACTCAGATACATGGATAATTTCAACACTGAGTGAGTTACTTCACTTTTCTGAGTCTGTTACCTATAAAATGAGAATCAAAGTCGAACCTACTTTCAGTGCTGTGAAATAAAGGAATCTACTTCAAGCTCTTAGGACAAATGCTAATACCTAGATAGGGCCCAGTGCCAAGTGCTTATTATTGCTGTTGCTATTAGTAACCGCCATGCAGCCACAAAAGCAAGGAGGACAGAGGGCTCCACACCTTCACCTATGCCCCCTGCAGGCTTCTTCCTTCAAGAGAAGACTGTTGGTACCTTGGTCTCCCTGGGCAAGGGATCCAGTGAAGGTGGGGGATTCGTTCACATCTGCGATCTGAATTGAAATGGTATGTGATGCTGTGGCCCCGTGGTCATCTTTGGCATAGATTACCAGGGAGTATAGTGTCACCATCTCAAAGTCCAGCTTGGGTACTCCAAGGGTGAATAACTAAATTTTAAAAAGAAAAAGGATAATGAAGCTAAGGACTGGCTTCATAAGGATATATGGGATGCTTTAGATCTACACTCTGCAACATCCATTGGCACTTCTGTTTTGTTTTTTAAAAGAGTCTTAGTATGTCGGTATTGAATTCCCAAATTCAATCAAGCTACCCTCCTCAGCCTCCTGAATATCTGAGACTAGAATATCTGAGACACATCATCATGCCCAGTTTCAGTCAATACTTTTAAAAAGCATAAAAGTCTGACCCTTAAAATGAGGAAGCAGAGTGATCTGACTTATTAAAAATTTCCATGAGCAAAGAATTCACTTATATCAGTCAAGTGGTTTCCCTTCCATCCTTCCCACCTTCCCGTGATTCTTCCTAGTAACAAGTAACCATTTATCAAGTCTCTCCTAGACATCATCTTCTCAAAGTTTACTACGAGGACTTCACAAACATCTCCTTCTACACTTGATACTGCACAGTGAGTACGAAGATTGGGTGCATTTGATAGGTGCAGAAACTGAAACTTATGGGTGTTTAGCAACTTGGTTAAGCTTCCTCAGATAGAACTGCAGTGGATCTGGGCTCCACCTGACTTTACCTGGATGTGCCATGAAAGCTCCCTGTGTTTTAAAATCTACTGGATCATGGGGGTTCTGTGCTTACTGGTTGATTAGTTCACTGGTGGTTTTGTAGCTGACTTTCTGTTAGGAGATGAGGCCTCACTAGAGGCAGGCCACTGATCATGTAATCTAGAAAGGAGTGTTGACTCCTCACTTCTCTTCCTGCTTCCTGGCTGCCATGTCAACAATTGTCCTCTCCCAAACCTTTCTACTATGCCATCTCTACTTGGAGCTTGCTGACCATGGACTGAATCCACCAAAATCATGATCCAAACTAAACCTCTCCTCCTTTAAGTTATGAGTGTCAGGTATTGTGTCTCAGTGACAATCCTCATGCTCTTACACATGAGTTTAAGCTGCCTAGCACCTAGAATGGATGAAAAGACATGGTAAGAGTCCCTCCTGTTTTTTACCTATACAGTCACTCACATGTCCAGTCATTTTCCTTCTTGGTTTTCATGCTGGTTTTTTAATTTCTCTGTTGGCCTGAGACTCCATGAGGCTGAATATCAGGATATCTGAGTTTACATCCCACCTCTAGTGTGAAATCTCTGTAAGACTCTGACTGTGGCTCTGATCTGGTTTTCTTCATCCTTATATGAAAGCTTTGAAAGTTTATCACTAATATCCTTTCTTTGTCTTGCATGGTATATGTGGGCTAGGGAATGTTTGTTTCTAAATATTTCTTACTTGTGCAATGATAAAAAGCAAAGATTTTACTGAACAACAATGCTTGCTGGAAGGAGTCTTTTGAATCCTATGTCAAATCATGAACTCCTTGTTTAAATGATGCTGGTAAAACAATGCTGATAGCTTACATTTATTGAACATTTACTGTGTGTTAACCCTAAACATTTATTTTAATTACATCATTTATCCATAAAATAGTGCAATCAATAATCCTAATACACCTATTTTATAAGCAAAAATATAGAAGCCTAGAAAGATCACACAGCAAGAAACAGCCAGGGTATGAATCCAGACACCAAAGTCCATGGTCTTAACCACTGACCACCCCACCCTCACAGCTGCCTTTAGCACACTGACTCTCAGAACAAAGCATCATAATGTCACCCTGCAAACCTTCTATAACAACAGCTAATGCTGCTTGATCATCCCGAGTCATACGCACTGCTCTCGGTTCTTCATTTAATCATCAAAACAATCTCAGGAGAGAAGTATTCATCCTCACTCCACAGATGAGGAAACTGAAACTTAGAGTATATAAAACAAGAAGAAAATTCCTGCTGCAGGTGGAGGTAGAACCCAGGCCTGACCTTTCCTGTCCACTCCCCAGCCCTTGCACTGACCAGTACTGTTGCTGAGAGCCACATGAAGGCACACTGTCAAAATTCCACAGAAACTCAGCAGCAGATTGATACTGGATGCCTGCTCTCTCCCTAGCATAGCCTGGACACCCTTAGCCCTGTCCCATAGAGCAAATGCTGTCACCGGCTCCACACTACTACTTGAGAAACAGGCTCAGAGGTAAGAGATCTCACCCAAGATATAGCTTGCAAGTAAGAGCTGAGATGTAAATTCAAGTCTTCCTTATCCTAGTGCTTTTTATCTTGTCTCTACACTCTGATGATCTCTGATAAGTTCATTTAACAACATAACCTGATTTTAAAGATGCACACATTTGCCAGCCTCAAGAAAAACATGCTTGTCTTTGAGGAACTCCTTTTTCCAAAAAGCACAGCCCTAAGCAGGCTTCCTTTTCATGTGGCCCCCTCTGTCCTGGGAATGCCAGAGGGTCAGCAACTATCTCTTTCTTGCTTCCTAACACTTTATACAGTATCAGGCTTCATATCAGTTTTCAATGAGTATTAAATCAATGAAATTTCTCATTCTTTACACTTACACTGGAAGAAGACAGGGAGATGATTCAAGTCCCCTCTGGTTGATACCCACCACCCCATCCAGGGAGCAGGACTTGTGCACAAGAAGGGTGGCTTGGGTCCACTCCCATCAGGCCTATGCAGACACCTTTGTGTTGCTCCCTGACTAGTAGCAGTGTGAGGATTACATAGCTGAAGCATAGCATGTCCCATTTCCATGGATTTGCCTATGTAGTCAGTTCACTTCCTCTTTGGTCACTGTTTGCTATTGTTTCTCTGGGAGATCAATTTGGTGTTTGTTTGGTGTGGACATAGACTTTGTTTGCCTGTCCAGCCACCCCTTCTAAGCTCAACCAGTATCTTGCAAACCAAACAAGCATATATGTGGCAAGCAAACAAGTTCAACAAAGGATAATGATATGCTAAACTCCAAGCAGGTCAGCATGCACTCTCTTTCTACTGTAACAGCATAGAAACAGATATTAATGCATTTCGTTTAGCCTTTATCTACAAGTACATTTCCATGCTGTGAAAATGTTTTATAATTTAACAGTTGCTAATGTTATCTACCTCTAGCCTTTGATGTAGTTTTAGTGACATGGCTACAACACCCCCCCTTTTTTTTTTTTTTTAGTGATCTATAATCTGGCTAAAATAATGCTGAATAATTGGATTATACTTATTATAGTAACTACTGTGTGTCAAGTGGTTGGTATGGACTAAGCAGCAAGCTGTCACTTTGCATACCTTACCTCACAGGATCTTTTTATCAGTCTCTGAACACTATTGTTGCTAATCTCATTATTCAGAAAAGAAAACCAGTGCACAAAAAGTCAAGTAATTTATCTAAGGTCATGTTGTTAATGGATTGAAAACAAAGCTTGTCAGACTCAAAATCTACCCTTGGAAGAGCTCTACCATGCAGTAATAAAAATAATGAGTAAAATTACTGAAATTCTGCTGCCTTTTGCTGCTACTTATCTCATAACAAAAATCTAATGAAGAATAAGTGTGAGATAGCATGTGACACCACACTGGATTAGGAAGTGTGGCAGACCACACATAAATGCAAAGGTTCTGGTTACCTTGGTACCTTGCTCAATAAATACCAAGGTTCTGGTTACCTCATGAACTTCTGTTCCCATGAACAACTAGCCATCCCAGGTCCCCATCACATCACCATTTTGTCTCTTACTCTTTTTGTTTTTGTTTTTCACTATGCACCATAATACCTTGCAGGAGATTGGGGTCCACTGCAGGGAAGGGAAAAAGGAAGCAAATGTAAAAGTCTGATGACCCCAGGTTTGGGAAGGATTTTCAAGCGCCTCATGAGAGATCTCCCCTTACTTCTATAGTCTGTTCTCAAAAGATCTGGAATGATCACTTGAAAATATATGCAAGTCATGCCCCTTTTCTGCAAAATTCTTCAGTGACTTGTTGAATCACTCTACCCCTTCTTCTCTGCGTGCTCTTTCTTCCTAACCCTCTTCCTTTCTTTTTTGTTATGGGAAATCAAACTCAGGACCTCATGCTTGCCAGGCAGGCACTGTGCCACTGAGCTATATCCCCGGCCCAGGTCTTTTGCACTGCTGTCCCTTTTACCTGGAATGTTCTTTCCTTCCTCTGCTTAATATGCATACCCACTATGCATATTGTTTTTTGCATAACCCTTCCTTGCAGAACCCTAACTAGGTTCTCTTTAGGGGCTGTCATATACTTGCAGGCTGTGTTTCACGGCTCTCACCAGTCTTATATTTGTGTATGGGTTTACATTATTAACATGTATTTGGGCCGGGGATTTAGCTCAGCAGCATAAGTGCCTGCCTTGCAAGCACGCAGTCATGAGTTCGATCCCTGGTACCAAAAAAAAAAAAAGAAAGAAAAAAGAAAAGAAATTGTATCTGTATAGACAGCAAATACCATGAGGGCAAGGCACTGTTCTATGAGACCTAACTAGATTCTCAACACATATTTTTGAAATAAATGGATTCTGGTAGTGCCAAGGTTTTTAAGACTACTTGGCACTTTATAGGACCTCAGTGAGTAACTGCTAAGGAAATGACATCCAGCAGATGATAAGGACAAAATAAGAGTTTCATTTCCGAGCTCCCAGGGTACCACATGATGATGCTGTTTGCATGTATACTTAGGTCCCACAGATATGTGGATCTACGCGACAGCACAAATGGATGGACCAAGGGATTCGCATTAACAATAACAGGATCTCTGACCAGAGAAGCATGAGGTGAGAGTGACACGTTGATTGTGGCAACCCACGTGTGTTCAGAGGCGTTTTCCAGAACAGGGTTGGCATTCTCGATGGCAAATTGAATAAAAGCTAGAACATCTTAGATGAAACACAAAATTTTGGTTTTTTTCTACAAAGCTTCTCTTTCACATGGGCTACCACAAAAGAAAAGCACAATGAACGTTTTGTTCGTTTGCACTAGAAGTCTTAAAAATCAGTAGAAGTGGCTCATTAGAAACATCAAAAGTCTGAGGACTTATTCTACTTGCAAGCTAAGAAGTCAGGCTGCCATATTTCATGGACACTGACAGAAAACACATGACATTTGGGTAAAGGACAAAGGATTTTCTTACTGATGGCACCATAACCAATATGAGATTCACACTGACATCCTTTACCTCTGTGTTTCCCTAGTCCCACAAGGACAACCACAAGGCCCAGATGGCCCAGAATAAAGGCAGCCAGTTCCACAGCTCCCATCCAAGTACTAACCAGACCCGACCCAGCTTAGCTTCCGAGATCAGACAAGATTAGGTGCATTCAGGGTGGTATGGCTATAGACAGTCCAGCAGCTCACGCTGTACGAGAGTGAGGGACCAGTGCTGTCTCCCCCAAGGCCGCTCTGCTTTCCTTTTCTTTCTTTTCATTTCACTGTTTCAGTTTTCTTTGTTCATTTGTTTGTTTTTGTTCTGTTTCAAATTTTCTTGGATACATGTGGCAGATCCACTGTCCCCTCCACACACCTCAGGGTGTCTCCTAGGCATCTGCTGCTCCTCCTAGAGAGCAGTTTAGCCTGCATGAAGGACAAGCCGCAGTGCCAAGGAGTTAATGATCCTGGACACAGCCCAGTGGCCTCAAGCAGTGTTGGTTAAACATCACAACTTACTCACCCTTCATTAGGGGGTCACTCTGAGATAAGCTTCTACATTGGATTCCTGGTGGAACTATAAACTTGATTCACTTTCTTGCTTTCTTAATCCCCTACTGCTGTTTCCTGGAATCATGTCCCAAATAAATTACTTACTCTTGAACTCTTCTCTTGGGATTGCCTTCAGGAGAATACAAACTAAGGAAACGTGATAGAATCCTATCTTGCAATGTATAACAGAACATAAAGAATATAGCCATGGCCCAACATGAAGAATATCGCCATTCCCTGGTGAGAGAAGTGCACCAGGGAAATCAGACACTCTCAGATAACTCCTGCCGGCCATGAACACCTTCATTTCTTCAGCCCCTTCTCTCTACACGCCCCTTTTCCCAGGCTTTGTTCTAATTATCCTCCTTTGCCTTTCTCTGGTCAGCAAAACATTGTTTATAAAATACTTTCCACTTTCCCAAACTCTACCCATCCTTAAAATGCCCCTTAGGCATCACTTCCTTCAGAAAATCTTCCCAGTGCTGCTTGGATTGGCTTGGGTTCTACGTCCCAGGGTTTCCATGTCCCCATACCATGACATTTGACCCAATAGATCATGTCTGCTTTTCGTTTGTTTCACTCCCAGGGACCCATACACTCTAACTTCAAGGAAGGTGCTAATTTTAATACCTGAATAAAAGTATTACTACATACTTGTTGAATGAATAATAAATAATGATGGTCACTTATAGGAGATTCTTTCATAGGGACATTTTCATTTAATCCTCATATTACCTATGGGATGGGGGTGCTACTGTCATTTCTATTGTATACTTGAAAAAAACCAAAGCA
Source organism: Hydrochoerus hydrochaeris (assembly GCA_004027455.1). Lineage (NCBI taxonomy): Eukaryota > Metazoa > Chordata > Mammalia > Rodentia > Hydrochaeridae > Hydrochoerus > Hydrochoerus hydrochaeris. The sequence goes on along the minus strand of PVLA01011011.1, from coordinate 2,990 downwards.
CAGAAATGCAGTGGCCTTATGGTACTCAGCACATTAGTGGCAGGGCCAGGATCTGAACCAAAACTTGCTAGATCCAAACCACATGTTCTCAGATGATTCTGATGGTGTTGTGGTTCATAGCAAACTTCTTTGGAATGGAAAGTAGAAAAAGCAAAAGTTCCCAGAATGCCAAAACTTTAAAGACCCCCTTGCTGCTGATAGCAGTAGCTTTATGGTTGGAGGAGGGGATTCACATCAGGAATAGAATTTGGAATCAAGAAGACCTGGCTCAGGTCCCAGTTCCACTTATTACCCACCACAGGACCATTTGGGCAAGCAGCTCGTCCTCTCTGAAGTTAGAAGTCAGCTGTCCTCTTGGGCTAAAGCAGGTCTGCCTTCTTTCAGTGGCTCGGAGATGCATAGCGTAGGTATAATAGCATTTATTTAATCTTCTATTGATGGACATACATGACATGTGATCAAAACATGGTGATTGTTTAATTCTTTTAATTTATTACAGTAAAAGTTATATTGCTTTTAATATCCCTTGAATAATCCTTCTAGCTTCAAATATACCTATCCCATCATTCTTGCCATTTTCTGAAAGTGCTTTCATGAATGGTTTTGGTTGCTCTATCACGCCTGCCTTGATGCCTTGATCAATTTAAAACATTTACTCTTTGGAGAAGAGCCAGAATTTGCACAGTGCCAGATCCATATGTTTTTATAAGTCTGTCTTTCCATTGGCTGGCGCCCCTCAGCAGCACTCATCAAAAATTTTTATCACACCTCATAAAGATGCTTATAAAAGATGACTTCCAAAACTGCTTTAGAAAGTAGCAAAAACAACAGGGTAAGTGTGGTCAAAGTGCAAAGGAATGCTTTGAGGAATCCACAGCAAATGTCTTTTACTGTAATAAAATTTTTAAATGTAAACATTCATTGTATATTTTGATCATGCTTCATACATTGCCTCTAGCTTTTGCTATTACAAATATACCTGCATGTATCTTATATCACTATGCCTTTCTGTAGGAGGGCCTTCCAGAAGCGGGACGCTGACCCTGAGTCTGCAGGTGGCAGAGACTGGTAGAAGTAGTCATTTACCCTCCAAAAAGCGTGCCCAACTCCATTTATGTCATCTGTAACTTAGAAAACATTTTGATAGAAATGAGATACTGCCATGGAGAACTTAGCCATTTCAAAGACCAACATTAAGAAGAGAATAATAATAGACAAACTGGTAGAACACTAACTCATCATTTCAAAGCTGTGCAACATGTTAGAAATACTCACCTGGAGCAACAACCAATACAAAACACAAAGGGATCAACAGCATGATGGGCTTCAGAGCCGCTGCTTCTACAGAGATGGTTTTTCATCCAGTGTCTGCCCCCACCGACTTCTCTGGAGTTCAGAGTCTTGGTGAGGCTACTCTCAGGAGAAACACCCTGTCGCTAGGCACAACGTACACCCACCACCTTGGCACACTTCCTGCTGAGAAATCTGTAAAGTGATATCTTTCCTCTAGAGAGTCAGAGGCCCAGCAAGGAGATTGGCTTGAGCCAGGGACAAAGGCCCAAGTTTATACTCCCAGACACAAAGTTCTCCTGAATCCTTGTACCTTCAGGACCTGGTCAGCTTGGGAAAGTCATCCATTTTCAAGAGTGCTCAGTTTAATGAATGCTGCAGTTCACATAAGCACAGTGTCCTGCCCTGCTCTACAAGTTTTATCACACTCAGGTTTGGAGTCAAGACCCAGAATCTCAGTATACCACCCTTGCAGAGGGCTGGCAGGTTGCTAAGAGAAGGTAGTGTGCAACAGATTAATGATGAGATGGAAACACAATCTTGTAGTCGGCCAAAAGCCAACTGACTGTTAGTGAATCAGTTGAAGTTAAAACTTGGGTAGGGAGAAGACAAGATGGCCGATCAGTGAGCAACAGAAAACAAAGCCTCCTGGGAGAAACAATTCATATGCCAGAATAAAACACCCTGGAGAGACCCAGACAGAGGGAGATGGATCCTCTTGACACAGGAAGAAATTAAAACAAAAAAGCTCGTCAAATACTTCAGGACTACAACTGAAACAGGTAAAAACTAAAGGGACACAGTGTTTTTGCGATGACCCGCCAAGATTGTACCAGCTTAAATCCACACCGGCAGGCAGAGCCGCCCAAACTTGTTCCCACTGCCACTCACAGGAAGAACAGCAGCGCTGAAGTCGGAGGTTGATGAGCCCAACGGAGAGCTGAGAGCAAAGCTGGTGGAGGAACCTTCATTGATCCACAGTCAGTGCTGGGTGGGAGACCCACCCTCCATGAGAAGGGCGCGACCAGGTGGGCAACATGTTGGAATCAGGCAGGAGGAGCCTGAACTGGGAGTGACAGTGACTTCGGTTGGTTGCTCCCTACCCAGAGCAGATTTGTGCGATTTGCTTGGACTAGGCCGCGCCCCTGGCTAGGACCCAATGAGACATCCCAAATTGATTCCCTGCACCTAGCACGCACTGAACAGGTGACCACCCCTGAAGTTTGGCTGGCACAGTGGGGAGGGGCAGGCATAAGCAGTCTGCTTACACACCTCAGTGACAAGAGCAGGCGGAAAGGACGGAGTTCCCTCACCAGCATGCTTCGGATGAAGTGGCCAACAGGGAAGGGGCTGGGACCTGCGCTATAACCTGTGTGGAGGAAGCCAGGGCCATGACAGGAGAGAGAGGCAGGAGGAGGCCCCCAGCCCAGAACCCTGAGAGCCCTAATCCAGGAGAAGGAAAAACAAGGGAGACTGAGGGCGGCAAATACACAACATCAGACATGGCTTCAATGGACATTAAGAGATATCTTCAGGACCTTGTAGACGAGCTCAAAACTGAAATATTAAATCAGGTAAAGCAGGATATGAGTAGAGTAATAAAAGAAATGCTCTCAGGAAGCATCTCTCAGGATGATACAGACGGAAGAAGGGAGGAACACAAAAAAAGGAGAGAAACATTCGATAAAGAATATAAAGAA
>PVLA01011010.1:0-57347 GCA_004027455.1 Hydrochoerus hydrochaeris | reverse complement strand
AAAAGGAAAAAGTGAAATAATGTCTGTTCACAAGTGACAATCTTACATGTATATAGAAAACCATAAAGATTAGAATGAGAGAGAGAGAGAAAATAAAAGTATTAGAACCAATGGATTCATCAAGGTATAGCAGGATACAAAGTCAGCACACAAAAATCAGTTACATTCCTATACACTAAAAATGAACCATCTGAAAAGGAAATTATTAAAATAATTCTATTTATAATGGTGTCAAAAATAATGAAATTCTTATTAATCAATTTAAACAAGAAGGTGAAATTTTTATATGATGATAACTACAAAATGCTGAAGGAAATTAAATTAGTGGAAACACATCCCATTAGATTAGATTTAAGATTATTAAAATGTAAATACTATTCGGAGTAATCTGCAGGTTAGACACAATCCTTATCGAAATTCCAATGACACTTTTTGCAGAAATATAAAAGCCTATCCCAAAACCTGTGTTGCACTTCAAGGCTCCCAAATAGCTCAAATGACCTCAAAAAAGAACAAAGAAGACTCACAATTTCTGACTTAAAAATTTACTGCAAACTACAGCAATTAAAATAGTGTGGGAATGGCATAAGAATAAATATATAATCTTTTTAAAAAAAGAATAAATATATAGACCAAAGTCACCGAATTAAGAGCACAAAATAAAGCTTTACATATATTTAAGAGCACAAAATAAAGCTTTGTAAATTGATTTTCAACAAAGGCATGAGACTCTCCAATAGTGAAAGAATAACCTCTTCACCAAATAGTGCTGGGATAACTAGATATTTAGGTGCATAAACATGAGGGTATATGTTTGCACATTAGTTACAAAAATAATTCAAAATGTATCAAATGCCTAAATGTAGGCAAAACTCTTATAAGAAAACAGGGAAGCACGGGCCACCACCGCCAGGGGACAGTCAGATCCCAGCCTTTTTCCGTGCCCCAGTGCCATTCATGGACCCCAGGAGAAGAGAACAAGTAATCAACTGGAAGCAAGCCCCGCCTGTGACCCAGCATCATGCACAGGCTGCCACCACTGGGGGACAGCTAGACCCCACAACCCCTCCTCACACACAGGCTGGGAAACAAGAAGAGCCAACTTCCCCCCAACCCCCCAGCAACCTGAAAGGCAGGCTGCGACCATAGCTACTGATGTGAAATGCAATTTGATGCTTGTGGTGTTTGGTGTTTCACTGACTTTGCAGGTGTAGGGCCAGTGGTATGATCATCTATTCAGAGGACATAGACAAAGGACTTGAATAGGTATTTCTCATCAGAAGATAAATGACTATTAAGCACATAAAAAGATGTTTGGCTTTATTGATGGTTAAAGAAATGTAGATCAAAAGCTAAAATGGAGACCACTGACCATGGTGGGACTCAAGGCGCAGCACACAAAGGCAGTTTGCCCACCTTCCCAGTAGGGGCCCCTGGCCTGAGCTGGGAGTAGAACCAGCAGCCCCAGAGCTCCGACCATGGAGGGACTCAAGGCGCAGCACAGAAAGGCAGTTTGCCCACCCTCTCAGTAAGCACCCTTGGCATGAAGCAGGAGAAGAATCACTCAGCAGCTCCCATGAGCCTACTGGCAAGAGGGCTAAGAATCAACCCACCACCACCACCACTACCACCACCACCTCCATTAGCAAGTGAGCCAGAGATCTAGACATCTCTTGAGAGGTTGACCATATGCAATGTAGTAAATAGGAGGGATTTCCTTCTATCATCTCTTTGAAGGCAAATATTGTTATCACTGTTTTGTTTTGTTCTGATTAATGATATTGCTCTATTCAATGTTCTGTTTTAATAAGTTCTAGAATGTCCTGTATTTGCTTTGATTTGGCTATACCTGATTGAAAGAACAACTGTTATGAAGATAATGGGATATACAATGGTACCTATTACTGTTATGCCAGTAACCTGTTGAGGCTTTCTGTATCAATTTCACTGCACTCTCTCAGTTGGCTTTGTTCTGTCTTGTTCTGTTGTATTTTGCTACCTTCAAAATAATAAAAAATTAAAATAAATAAAAAATAAAAGTAAATAACAACAAAACAGATCAGTAAGGTACTGAGCAAGCTAAAACACAATATAACTAAACAGATAATGGACTTGAAAAGCAAAAGAAGGAAAAGAAAGTGCTCTGAGAGATATAACTGCATGTATGTTTGGGTGTGTAGGATTGATGACCATGTTGCTGGGTTTTTTGTTGGATTGTTGAACCGAACTGTTCGCAGCCTCAGTGTTTGAATGTCCACTTGTGTGCTTTAATTTTGTAGGTTTGAACAACTATATCTAGAAGACAATGTGTAAGTTGTCAACTAGTGATCTCTTACTTTTTTTTCTTTTTCTTTGAAATTCTGTATTGTTTCTTCCCTTTTTTCTGTTTTGATTTTTTTTCCTCTTTAAATAAAATTTTTAAAATATTTTTAAAAAGCTAAAATGAAATACTACTTCATACCTATTAGGATGGCTATCAAAAAAAAACTCTAAAAAAATGACAAGTGTGGACAAAAATGTAGAGAAATTAGAACACTTATGCACTGTTGTAAAGAATACACATGGCACAGCCACTGTGGAAAACAGTACAACAATAAACTCAAGAAATGAACAAAAAAATTTTTTTTCAAAAAGGCCAGGGATTTAGCTCAGTGGCCTAAGTGCCTGCCTGGTAAGCACAGGTCAGGAGTTCAGTCCCTGGTACCAAACAAAAAAAAAAAAAAAGAAAAAAATTTTTCAAAAAAAAAAGAAAAAGAAATGTTAATAATTCAATATGCATGCACTTCTAGATATGTACCCAAAAGAATGACAAAAACCAGAACTCCATATATTTGTACACCATGATTATAAAAACATTATTAACAATAACTAAACATGGAAGCAACCCAAGTATCCATAAACAGAAGAAAAATAAGCAAAATGTGGTAAATACATACAATAGACTACCACTTAGCCTTAAAAAGAAAGGACATGCTGCAAAATGGGTGAATCTTGACAACATTATGCTAAATGAAAAGTCACAGAAAGATAGTGTATGGGCTGGGGATTTAACTCAGGGGCATAAGCGCCTGCCTTGCAAGCACACAGTCGTGAGTTCGATCCCAGGTACTGATAAAAAAAAATAGTGCATGAATCCATTTATAAGAGATACAAAAACTGTCAAAATCAGAGACAGATTGTAGAGAGAATGGTGGTAGCCTGCAGTCGGGAGGAGAGGAACATAAGGAGTTACCATTTAATGGCCACAGAGCTTCAGTTTTACAAGATGAAGTGTTAAGAAAGATGGATGGTGGTGATGGCTGCACAACATTATAGATGTGTTAACACTACTAAATTATACCCTTGAATATGTTTAAGATTGTAAATGTTACTCTGTTTACCACAATAAAAAAAATCAGAGGAGAAAATTGGGGGGACTACTTAATAGCATGATTGTTGCTCTGAGGAGAGGATGACAAAGAAGGGATGAAAGCTAATTAAGAAATCCAGTGATGATTAGCAGTATTTTCTTCTATATAAAAAAACATTTGCTAGAAGTATAAAAGAAGACATGAATATCTATAGAAACCTACACTAATACTACAAGTATAACATTTTCTTCTCAAAATCAATTAGCAAAATAATTCTGATTCATCCAACAAAATAAATGACAAAGAAGAACCATAAAATACTGAAAAAATATACTACAGAAGAATTTGACTTACTAACTATAATACATTTTATAGAACCATAGTTTTTTTAATTTCTTTTATTTAAAGAAAAAAATTGAAACAGAAAGAGGGTAGAAATAATACAAAATGTCAAAAACAAAACAAAAAATAGTAACCAGTAAGAAATCACTGGTACAATTACATATTTTCCTCTTAAAAGTAGTTGTTCAACTTACAAAAGTAAAGCCTACAAAGTGGACATTTAAACAGTGAAACTGCAACCAGTTCTGTTCATCTATCCAACAAAAACTTAGTAATATGGTTATCAATCCTACACACTTAAACATACATGCAGTTGTATCCTTTAGAATACTTTATTTTCCTCTCTTTTTTCCTTACAATAACTATAATCCATTCTTGTAAACTACTTAGAAGTTCTACACATGTATAAGTCTCTACATGTATACCTAGTCTTTCTATATTAGAGGGAGAAACAAATCAAAACAAGTCAACAATACAAATTCCTAAAGAAACACGAAATGAAAAGGGCATATAAAACCACAATACTAGGTGATCTACAGTAGTTACTATGATGTCTCTTGTTATTTTCAATAAAATTGTCTATATCATCAAACATAGTATAATTAAATTTAGCATTGCATTACACTATTAATAAAAACTAAGCATTGGAGACATTATAGGACTTCAAAGGCAGTTAATAATCTAATCAGAATGGGTATCCTATTGAATCTTGTCATCTTCAGAGTACTTGCCTCTACTCTTAGACTTGATACTCTCAAGCATAACAGATTCAAATAAAATCAGTCAAGAAAAAACAGTGATATAACCAATCTTCTCTGTCTAATCTCTGCTATGCTATTTTTCTGGCACTGTTGTTTGTTTACTTTTCTCCTTCATTTCACTGTCTGCCCCTTTCTTTGAGGCCTTTCTGCCATTGTTCCTGGAATCCTGGTGATTTTCCTCCCTCTCTCTCTATAATGTCCTTCAATATTCTTTCCCAGGTTGGATTGGTGGTCACAAACTCCCCCAGTTCGTCTTTGTCATGGAAATATCTTGTCTCTCCATTAATTTTGAGAGACAGTTTTGCAGGGTACATCAATCTGGGTTAGAGGTTATTTTCTTTCAGCGCCTGGAATATTTTGCTCCAAGCTCTTCTTAATTTGGTTTGCATAGAGAAGTCCGCTGTAATTTTGATGAGTTTTCCTTTATAGGTAATCTGTTTCTTTTCTCTGACCATTTTTCATATTCTGTTCTTGTGATGGATTTCTGGGATCCTGATTTTTTTTTATTTATAGAGAAACAAAAACATGTAAAGGGTAGAGATAATACAGAATTTCAAAAAAAAAAGTAAACAATAAGAAATCACTAGTTGATAAATTACATATTGTCCTCTTAGAAATAGTTGTTCAAGTTACAAAATTAAAGCATACAAAGTAGATATTCAAACAGTGAAACTGTAAACAGCTACGCATGCATGAGTCTCTACATGTATTTTGATCCTTTCTGTATTAGAGGGAAAAACAAAACATAGCAAGACAAAACAAAACAAATTCCTATAAAAACATGAAACCAAAAAGTCATATAAAACCACAGTACAAGGTGATTTACAATGATTACTGTGTTGTTTCTTATTATCTTCAACAGAATTGTCTATATCATCAGGCATAATTGAATATAGCAGTATAACTGAATATGGCAGTACATAACAATATTAATAAAAATAAAACATTGTAGACAGTATAAAACTTCAAAGGCAGGTAATAATCAAACCAGAGTGGATATTCCAGTGAATCTTGTCATCTTCAGTGCAGTTGCCTATACTCTCAGACTTGATACTATCAATCATAACAGCTTTGAATAAAATCTGTCAATACAAAACAGTGATCCAACAAACCAGTTTCGATTATGATCAGTCATGGTAAAACAGTGTGGGGCTTACAGAGCTTTAGATTAAGTTATAAGAAATTAAGGATGGTTACCATACTATATCCTGTTATTTTTGGCATTACTGTCTGTGCCCTCAAAAGATCTAGTACAAGTAGAATGACTGGAACAGAACATAATACATCTAAGCAGAGTGGTATGAGTAATGTGGGTTTTAAATCCTGGTGCACTATTAACAATATAGTGTATCAAGGCCATCTATGTTAGATATTCTAGCCATCCTTCTCTGCCTCATTTCTGCTATGCTATTTTTCTGCCTTTGTTTGTCTATGTTTCTTCTTCATTCTACTGTCTACCCCACTCATTGAGGCCTTTCTGCCACTGTTCCTAAAATCTTGGTATTTTTTTCCTCTCTCTCTAGAATGTCCTTCAGTATTCTCTGTAGGGTTGGATTGGTGGTCACAAACTCCCCCAGTTCCTCTTTGTCATGGAAGCATCTTGTTTCTCCATTAATTTCTAGTGACAGTTTTGCAGGGTACATCAATCTGGGCCGGAGGTTATTTTCTTTCAGGGCTTAGAAGACTTCGCTCCTAGCTCTTCTTGATCTGATGGTCTGTGTTAAGAAGTCAGCCATGATCCTGATGGGCTTACCTTTATAGGTAATCTGTTTCTTTTCTCTGATGGCTTTTAATATTCTGTTTTTATATTGAATTTCTGGTATCTTGATTATTATATTTCTGGGTGTAGCTCTGTTTTGGTTGTAAGTGGCTGGAGCTCTGTATGACTCACATAACCAAATGTCATTTTCTTTTCCCATGCTTGGGAAGTTTTCCTTAATTATTTCCGTGAATAGCCTTTGTAATTCACCTGCTTGCATTCCTGCTTCTTCGTTCACATTTCTTATTCTTAAATTGTAGATTCTCTTGTCATCTTCTAGCCTTTGTATTGTTACTGCCTGTTTCCTTGTTATTTTTAAGAGATCTTTCCTTTCATGATCACACATTGCAAACTTGTCTACAAGTTTTGATAGTCTATCCTTAGTTTCTTTTATGGAGTTTTGTCAGCTTTCAATGGAGTTTTTAATTTCCTGGTAGTCTCTTTGAATCTGCTTCATGTATTCTATATTTTCTTTATATTCTTTGTCAAATCTTTCTCTCCTTTTTTTGTATTCCTCCCTTCTTCTATCTGTATCTTCCTGGGAGATGCTTCCTCAGAGCATTTCTTTTATTACTCTACTCATATCTTGCTTTACCTGATTTAATATTTCAGTTTTGATCTCATCTGCAAGGTCCCAAAGGTATCTCTTAATGTCCATTGAAGCCATGTCTGATGTTGCATGTTTGCTGCCCTTGGTCTCCCTTGTTTTTCCCTCTTCTGGATCAGTGCTCTCAGGGCTCTGGGTTTGGGGCCTCCTCCTGCATCTCTCTCCTGTCATGGTCCCAGCTTCCTCCACACAGGTGTACAAGGGAGGTCCCAGCCCCCTTCCCTGTTGGCCACGGTTCCTCCAAAGCACACTGGCGAGGGACCTCCACCCTCTCCTGCCTGCCCCTCCCCACTGGCCAGCCAAACTTCAGGGGCCTTCACCCAGTTAGTGCGTGCTAGGTGCAGGAAATTGATTTGGTACAGCTCACTGGGTCCCGGCCAGGGGCATGGCCCAGTCCAAGCAAATCCCATGAATCTGGTCTGGGGAGGGAGCAACCAAATGAAGTCACTGCCACTCCCAGTTAAGGCTCCTCCTGCCTGATTCCAACATGTCGCCCATTTGGTCGCACCCTTCCCATTGTGGGGGGTCTCATTCCCAGCACTGACCGTGGATTAATGAAGGTCCCTTCGCTGTCTCCGCTCTCTGTTGGACTCACAAACCCCCGACTTCAGTGCTGCTGTGGATCCTGTGAGTGGCAGTGGAAATGAGTTTGGGTGGCTCTGCCAGTTGGCGCGGATTTAAGCTGGCACAAATTCAGGCTGGTGCAAACTCGGCGGGTCACCATGAAAATGCTGTTTCCCATAATGCTTAGCTGTTCCAGTTGTAGTCCCAACGTGTTTGATGAGCTTTTTTACATTTAAATTTCTTCCTGTCAAGAGGATCCATGTCCTTCTGTCTGGGTCTCTCCAGGATGTTTTATTCTGGCATATGAGTTGTTTCTCCCAGGAGGCTTTGTATATTGTTGCTCCATGATTGGCCATCTTGACTTCTTTCCCAGGATCCTGATTATTGTATGTCTGGGTGTAGATCTGTTTTGGTTGTAGCTGGCTGGAATTCTGTATGCCTCATTTATCTGAACTTTACTTCCATTACCTATGTTTAGGAAGTTTTCCCTAATTATTTCTGTGAATAGACTTTTTATTTCATTTGTATTTGTTGCTGCATCTTCATTCACATTTTTTATTCTTAGGTTATAAATCCTCTTGTCATCTTCTAGCCTTTGTATCATTGCTTCCTGGTTGCTTGTTATTTTTAAGAGATCCTTCCTTTCACGATCATACATTGCAAATCTATCTTCAAGTTTTGAAAGTTTGTCTTTAGTTTCTGTTAAAAGGCTTTGCCAGCTTTCAATGGAGTTTTTAATTTCCTGAGATTCTCTTTGGATCTGTTTCATGTATTCTAGATTTTGTTTGTATTCTTCATCAAAGGCTTCTCTCCTTTCTCTGGGTTCCTCCATTCTTTCATTTGTCTACTTGAGGATTACCCAGGATTTCTTTTATTAATCTTATATCTTGCTTCACCTGAGTTAGAATTTCAGATTTAAATTCATCGATGAGGTCATGGAAGTATTTCTTTATTTCCAATGAGGCCGTGTCTGATATTACAGGTTTGCTGCCCTGAACCTCCTCTGCATTTACCTCTATGGACTCACTTTCCCTGGTTTGGCAGTTGGAGGCCTTTTGCTGTTTCTTTGTCTTGTCATGTTTCCAGCCCCCTTCAGACAGGTGGTTGGTGGAGGTCTCTGGGCCCTTTGTACTGCCCACAGGTTTTCTGAAGCACACTGACTAGGGAAGTGCTGCCCACCCCCATTCCGCTGCTGATCTGCGAGTTGCACACTGTGAGCCGGCCCCTCTCCCTACATCAGTCAACCAGTGGGTGGTTCACCACATTTGTGTGTTCCCTGGAGATGCCTCTGGTTCAGGACAGCCTTGTCCCTGGCTATTGGGTTCCACCCAGGGGCCTGGCCCAGTCCAAGCAGATCCCACCAATCTGCTTTGGATCAGGAGCCGTCAACCGACGCTACCTCAGGTTTTGATTCAACCCGGCCCTGCCCAACTTCAAAATGTCATCTAGCTGGTAATCCCACTCTGGGGAATCCAGTTCCCATCACTCATCAAAGTTCACACAGCTCAACTCACCGTTTCCACTCCCTGCTTCAGTGCTTCCAGCTGAGGGTCTCAAACTCACCAACCCTCCTCTTGGCAGGGCCGCAACCTCAGCTCGATTGTGAGTCACTTGACTCTAAGATGGACCCAGTACAGTGACCAGAGCTTGCCCAGCTCCAGCCCTCAGTCCACGCTACTTCTTCTTCTTTTTTTTTTTTCCTTTTTCTTTTTCCTCAGTTTCTTCCTGTGTCATGAGAATGCCTCTCCTTTGTCTGGTTTTCTCCATGTTGTTAGATTCTAGCATCTGAGCTGCTTTCTTTTCAGAGAGGCTCTCTTATCATGCTACCACTCAGTTGGCCATCTTGGATCTCTCCTCTTTTCTTTTATTTGTAAGGGTCATCTTGTGCTCCACAGCACAAACCTTTTGGCTCTGCCCCTCATTTTTCCCAGAGTTGTCCTGGGACAGCTGTTCCCTGATGTGCCAGAGAAAGAAGATGACATCCCTCCATTTGACTGAAGTTTTTATTTTTGAGTACACATTTGGGCTTGAAGCTCCATTGCAGATCTGAAATCTTGGATTTTTTTCACACAACAGTATGGACTATGAGTTCAAAATACTGGTGAGGTTGATTAGGTACACTTGGTAGAGACAAGTTCCTGTGGACAGGACACACACTGATAGAAAGGTGCTCCTCCTGGCTTGAGGGAATGGACTCAGCGCCAGCTTCAGTTTGTCTTCCTGCCTGGTGGCCAGTGCTGGCTGTTCTGTTCCCTCTTCCTCCTGTTCTGGAGTCTCTGCAACCAAATTCACAAATGTGCAATCAGGCACTGAGGAGCTCCCTGTCCCCATGGGCCACTGGGTCCAGGCTGTGGATGAGCTGTTCCACCAGCCTGCAGCCCTCAAGCAGGCGCTGTCTGAAGCCATGACTCTTGGTGGTGTCAGGGTAACCTCTCTTCAGGAGGACCTCCAGATGTTTCTTTATTAGAAGTGAGACTTCTTTCCCTTGTCTCTGGTTCTGATTTAATTTGGAGAGATCCTGTTCCTGCTTCTGAATGAGGAGCATGGACTGTCTAGGAGAGAGCAGCAATGGGAGCCTCAGCTGCTGGGCCAGAGGCAACTTGGCAGCTGTGTCCTGCACCTGTGTGTGCATCCTCTGGGGCATAGAATCATAATCATTAAACCCATAGTTTTCAAAATACTGTCATATGGTGCTCTATGTCTGTAATCCCAGCACTTTAGGAGGCTGAAGCAGGAAGATCACAAGTTCAAATGAAGAAAAGGCAATGTAGCAACTTAGCAAAACTCAGTCCAAAATAAAAAAGGACTGGGGATTCAGCTCAGTGCAAAAGCACTGAGTATCACACACAGAACATTTTTTTAAATTTTAAAAAATAAATTTGGTTGGGGATTTAGCTCAGTGGTGTAAGCACATGCCCAACAAGCATGCGGTTGTGAGTTTGAACACCGGTACCAAAAAAACAAAATAAAGAAATTTGAAGAATATATAATATTCTTTGGCCCCAAAAAATATTGCTCAAAAACAGACAAATCAATAGATAGAATTAAAAACCTAGAAACAAACCTATAGGGTATGAATGCACATTTCCATCAGTGGGAACATAATGGATTATTTAAGAGTCATTGATACAATTAAGCAACCATTTCCTAAAGCTCAGATTCTTAGCTCATCCTTCATACTAAAAGTCCATATGACAGAATCTGCAGAAATGAAACCGAGCATCTCTGAATCTAAACATTTAACATTGACAGCAAAAATCCTGAAGAACATCTAAATTCTCAAACACCAAGTGGCAATTGATTCAGACGAAACACAGAACTCCTGACACATTACTGCTCCTTTGATTCATTCATTCTTCCCTTCAGTCCACCTGTCCTGGGTGCTTGCTCAGCGTCATCATCAGCGCGAGGTATAGCAGTGATGGAGGCTCAGGCCATCCTGCAGTCTCCATCACATTTCTCCTTAGAAAGAGCCCCAACCAGGTCTGAGTTGTGCACAACTTCCCTTCTGCCCACAAGGTGTTCAGCAGTATCTGTCCCTTCTCTTAGCAGAGCCCACATGGCTGAAATGGCCCTTGTAGAAAAGTATGGCTCTTCCATCTCATTTTCCTTAGCAGGACCAAGCCCTTCCCTTCCCTAGAATCAGCTCAGAGGTAGGGAAGCTCACAGGACTAAGCCCCCAGCTGGAAAGCAAGGTCCAGGTCAAAGCATCACCATCTGTTAGTGTGAACTTTCTACACCGAAACCTCCAAGGCACTGTTGGGGCTCAGCTCCCACAGCAGACCGCAGGCTGGCTCTCATCAAATACTGCAATAGTGGCAAAGTCTATTCTAGGTTACATCTTCAGGCATAAACACGGCAACCAAAACATATATATTTTCATTTTCTGCTACTTATTTGGAATAAATTTTGTTTTATTCAATGCCATCTGACAGAAATCCTTTAATAAGGTTTATGGAGGACTGAAAAACTGTTACTGGAGGTCTCCCAAAAGACACATTAAAATCGCAAGCAGTGGGGCTGGGGGTTTAGCTCAGTGGCATAAGTGCCTGCCTTGCAAGCGCGCCATCGTGAGTTCAATCCCCAGTTTTAAAAAAAAAAAAAAAAAAAGAATTGTTTTTAAAAAATCGCAAACAGTTTATTGTGTGTACAGTAAGGTTTATGAACCCTATATTCACCTTAGGACAAAATCCGAAGTCAGTAGCTAGGATGTTACTGATTCAACAGACTGTTTCATCCAGTGAAAAATGTTTGCTCACTTTTCATTTAATTTTTAGTGCCCACCGCCCTTTCCCCAGGCAGCCCAGGAGAAAAGGAACGCTGGCCATGTGAGACATGGCAAAGAGTAACACCTTCGGGCACGCTGCTGGCTCCAGCACTGGCTCACTCTTAGAGCTGTCATAATGGCAGCCTGGGGTGTGAGATCTTACCAGGATAGGAAGTTCTGGGCCTGGAAACCTGCCTGGAATGCCTCATGAGAAAAGAAAAAACCGTGATCTGCTACTGCCACCAGCAGGTCACTCTCACAAAAATAATATTTTCTCCTTTGCTGTTTGTTTTGTTTCCAGCTCACCTATAGATATTTCTGGACCACCAAATTATTTAATCAGGACAATTAATTAGATACAATAACAAACCTCTTACATAGGCATCCTCAATAACAATTACTTTTTTAAAAGCTATATGTGACTCTTTTTTTTTCCAGGCAAGTTCTCACTATGTAGCCCAGGTTGGCCTTTCTTATGTAGCAGGCTGGCCTCAAACTCAAGGCAAGCCTCCTGCCTCAGCCTCCCAAGTGCTGAGATTGTATGCATGTGCCACCACACTTGGCTACATGACCTTCTTTTTTCCTCTTAGAAACTAGGCCTAGTCAAACATGTTGGCACATGCCTACAGTCCCAGCACTTCGGAGGCTGAGGTAGGAGGATTGCTATACATTTCAGGCTAGCCTGGGCTACATATTGGGTTTAAGGCCAGCCTGAACCACATAGTAAGACTCTGTCTCAAAAAAAAAGGAAAAGAAAGAAAGAAATTATTAGGTTTAATCTTTTCTATGTCTTCTATTCCTACATTTGCTTCATAAGCCCAATCCTTTGCTTTTTTTAAGATCCTGTGCCTGGTGAACATACCTTAATATAAGAATGAGTGATATTGGAATAAGAGGTAGTCTCACAACCCATCGCATTGATGATGTACAAGATGTTCCTCAAATTTTCAGTTGGCTTGCAAATTTAAAGCTGGTGGCAATTTCTAAAAATTTGGAATTAGATCCAGCTTCTACCACAAACTACCATTGTGCACTTGCAAAGCAAGCAGACCTTTTGGCCTCAGTTTTTCTCCTATAAAATAGAGATAATGGCAATAATCATTTTAAAAGTGTCCAAAGCAATACTGAAATAATCCACCTGCAGCCTTTAGCAAACATCTGGCACATAGTCAGCAATCAGCGAATGATTCATATTATTACCAGAAAGTGGAAAACTCAAGTTATTTCCATACAGTTAGAGCCAAATCAGTGGGATAGTCCTGACTAGAACCTCCATATGTGCTGTTTCCAAGCCAAGGGCTTGGACCGTCATACTGAAATTGTGTCAACTTTCTACTTATCTAATTAACATAAAGGCTCTGGTTTCCTTGAGATAGGCACAAAAATGCTGCAAACACCTTTTTTTTTTTTTGTACCAGGGATGGAACTCATGACCTCACACTTGCAAGGCAGACACTTATGCTGCTGAGATAAATCCCCAGCATTCAAATACCATTTTTAAAAGTGAAGTTCGTTATAAACCCAGACTATACAGATGATAAGGGCAACGGACATCCCTCCAATACCCAACAATTTTCTTCCCACTGGATGACAAATGTGGTATTTTCATGGTAATATTGCTTATAAGCAGCAAGATTTTTCTCTCAGCTCTGAAACTCCCTTTCCTTTGCAGAGCTTCAGAGAAATAAAGCAACTGTTCATTATTTGTATCCTGCAGGTGACTCAATGAAATAGATTCATAGTGGAATGGAACCGTGAGGGTCACTGCAGTGCAATATTAGCAGAAATGAGTTCAAGTCTACACCAAAGCAACCACCAAAGCACTATGGCCTCTGTGCTTGAGACTGGCTGGGACCGACTCCTCCGACGTTTCACTGAGGAAGCTTCCACACAGCATAAAACAGAACACTGGGAATTCCCATCCAGCACTGTTGCTGAAGAACTGTGAGTTCAGAAGCTGGAGAAGACCAGTAACACCAAAGTCTAGTATTGTTTATAGAGAGAAGGAATACAGTATGCCTCAAAAATAACTCACATTTAAAGGTACCTTTAAAATATTATCTTATAATTAGATTCCCATTCCATTTTCCTTTCCCTTTGCACAAGTAATGGACTTGCTGTCTCTTTAAATGTTAAATCATGTTAATTGTTCATGTCTCTGTGATGGTTTTTTGTTTTGTTTTGTGGTTTTGTTTGTTTTGGACAAGGTTTCACTATGCAGTTCCGACTGGCCTTGAACTCACTATGTAGCCCAAGCTGGCCTCAAATTTGCAGCACTCCTCCTGCCTCAGCCTCCTGAGTGCTGGGATTACAGGCATGCACCACCACACCCAGCTTTGTGATGCTTTCTAAACAAGGATCCCCAAATGTTTTCCACACTTTGGAGGTTACTTCATGGAAGTTAACTAATTACTGGAGGTGAGTAACTTCCAGGACTAGAGAAGAAATTGACAGTATTTGCTTCCCTAACTAAAGTATGAGAGCTTTATAAAAGGTCAGGGATCATTAGCAATGGTAGGAAACCGTGGCTATTGATCCCAGCCCCGCCTCAGTACTCAGGCTCCCTGGTCTTGAGTATCTCTCATTATTGTTCTTTGAGCCTCCAGGTCTACATGGTTCAAGGGGAGCCAAACAGAAAGGAAAGCAGATGGGCAGCAGTGCTCTACAGCACAGGCCCAGGTCCATTCCCAAATCATGCATCTCCTTCCCGTTTATCTTTTAGGAGCATGACCACACGCCCAAGAATTTCATCTCCAGACACAACATGACAATATCTGCAGCTGATCTCAAAAGCCATTTTTCAGGGCCTTCACTACAAAGAGTACTCATGCTACAGTCTTTTCCTGTCCCACATTCCTCTTATTTCCTCTGAAAGGTGAGACAGCATTGGCCACTCCTCTCTTCAATTCAGTTCCCCAAACTGCTGGATATCTGCTCAGTGTGAGCCATCTTTCAGGACACTACGGTCAAACCGAGGCAGTAGCGTGCTTGGCATTTAGAGAACAGCAAGGAGAAAATAGTAACAGAATGTGCAAGGACTGCTCACAATAAATGGTAACCGTTTAAAGTTTTTTAAATGTATTATAATAAAAGGCTCATTGCCATTAATCCCCCTCAAAATACTCCCCCTCGCTTCAAGCACAATCATTCCATTGTTTGTTCTAGAAGTTCTTACA
The DNA here is from genome assembly GCA_004027455.1 of Hydrochoerus hydrochaeris. NCBI lineage: Eukaryota > Metazoa > Chordata > Mammalia > Rodentia > Hydrochaeridae > Hydrochoerus > Hydrochoerus hydrochaeris. Next base: position 42,521 of record PVLA01011010.1, on the reverse strand, counting down.
CATGAGCATCCTTATAAGGTGCAATGAAAAATACAAACTGGGCATGGATACAGGCCTGTAATCCCAGCACTCAGGAGGCTCAGGCAAGAGGATTACTGCAAATTCAAGGCCAGCCTGGAAAAAAAAAATAGAGAAAGAGATATATAGATAGCTGCCTAATGCCATTTAGTGGAAAGGCTGGCTCATAAAAAACACTATGGTGTTTTTATCCACCTTATTTGCTGAATTTGTGCAACACCTGGCCCTTCCCCAAAGTCAAAATGACCACGAGAGGTAAATGTTTTGAATCCATTCAGGACATAAGGGCAGCCATGACAGAACAGCTGAAGATACTTAAAAAAGACAGCTTCCAGATCTGCTTCTTAAAGTGCCACAAACAATGGGATAAGTGTGTTCAAGGCAAGGGGGATTCACAGTAAAGTGCCTTTTATTGCAATAATTTTTTTAATTTAAACATTTTTCAGTCACTCTGAGCAGTTAGTGAGAGGAAGATGCAGACAGAAAGATAATGGGGCCTATAGATCATTATCAGGATTTTGATTTATACTCTCTAAGCAAAAAATCTAGTTTGGGAGGATAATAATTTTTTTGATTTTTTTTTTTTGAGACAGAGTCTCAATATGTAGTTCAGGCTGGCCTTGAACTCACTATGTAGCCCAGGCTGGCTTCAAACTCATAGTGATCCTTCTGCCTTGGCCTCCTGAGTGCTGGGATTACAGGCATGTGTTACTACGCCGGCAATCTTTTTCTTTTGGTAGAGTAAAATTACCAAATTATTAAAAGTAAAAAGCCAATATTAGGTACCATGCATCCATCTCCCTGGGCTTTTGTCACAGAAACTGACTACCCCAGGCATCTCAGGTTTGAGCCAGAGATTTGTCTTGTAAATTAGCCCAAGAAATGGAAGCTGAACAGGGGGTATGACACCCCTGTTCACTACCTCCTGGATTTCCTACACTGGCCCACTCCCCGTACCCAGCAACTTCTCACAAATCTCAGGACTGAGCAGGACAGTAGCTGTTCTATGGATAAGTCCCTCAGGTAAGCAGAGAGGCCTTTGACTTTGCCAGTGTTAAAGATTAAAAATGGTGGTCAACTTAACACCAGTGGAATTAAATCACCATGATGCTGAGTGTAGATGTTTCACCTGAAGAAAGTCGCCAGCATAAATAGATGTGGAGGAGAGGGGAGGCATTGAGGCATTGTGGGTTCTCCTATGTGTTGCTGTTTGAGCCACTGGTTCTCCTGGAGAAGCTCTGGTCCTTACGTGGAGCATTGCTTCCTGGCTCCAGAGGGGAAGACGTGTGCCGCTTAATCTCCAGGATCACCCTGGCTTTCTGGCATGTACTCAACTATGCTTATCATCGGAGGAGCTCGGGGCCTCGGTGTCACTGAGGATGGCTGTGGTACTTTTCAGGACAGCCCTGGTCTTTGTTTTGAGCATGACTTCTTGGCTCTAGCTTAGAACCCTCAACCTACCAGCACAGCTCCTTCACCCTGTTGGCATAGACTTTCTAGCTTCCACAGCTGACCTTTGGACCTTCTCAGCACGGATCCATAAAACAGACTGGTGTGAATCCTTTTCATGGACTCTAGATCTCCAGTTGCACACATGGGAGGCATTGTCACGGGCTCTGGGTTTTCATCTGGACTCATGTAGGACATTGCTGTGGGATTCAGGCCTTAGCTGTATATTCTGTCTTTGGAGTTGTGGATAGATTTCCAGCACTTTCTTGTGTTAACTCAGGGTGACCATCATAAAATATTATAAATTCCACATCCTGATTCTAATTGTTCTCTTCACCCCTGACTACAACAGCCAGCACCATGGGCTCTCCCTGCTGCCTATGGACTGGGGTGAGCTGCGAGACTTCTACACTTAGCTTTGCCTCAGAATAAGAGAAAGTATGGAAGTCGGGAAGGAAGAAAAAGGCATCGCTCACAGCTTCCCGTAGTACCAGGTTTTTAGTAGCCACTGAATTAGAAACTGAGTCCGAGTCTGACCCTGGGGAGATATTTGGCTACATTTCCATCCTGATCATGTTTAATGAGGCCATATAATGAAACACGAGGCTTTTCCTCAGTGGTTTGCACTGCTGGTAGAGGATCTGAATGCAGAAGGGAGAAGAGACATGAGCAGCTGGTATAGTGTAATAAAGCTGACAGTGTCTGTTTTTTCAGTGATTGAATTGTAAAATATGAGCGAGATTCAGAGGAGAAAGGCTAATGTGATACCCTATTGCGATGGTTATTGCTTACAGTAGGAAACAGTCATTACCATGTTAACATTTCCAAAGTGCTGATGTAAGCCTCAAGCTATTAACGTTACTGCTACACTCATTATGACAGATTAAATAACAGTCATATAAATTAATTACGTGTAATCTAAAACTTAAAAACAAATCCAAAGATGACAAAAACACTTAGCTTTATGAGTACACTGGACTCCTTTGCCAAGCCTCTAATCAATTACTTTTCCTTTTGTCTTTTCTTTTGGTACCAGGGATCAAACTCATGACCTCACACTTACCAGGCAGGTGCTTGTGCCACTGAGCTATATCTACAGCTCCTCAATTGCTTTTTTAAAACTTATTGAGTATTACGCTGCCCACCATGCCGAGTCATCTAGGGACTGACTCTACATTCACTGATGCTCATCAGGATTGTGTTGATTGCCTATTATTAAGGACAAGTGCTTCCTACCCTTGAAATTAAGGGCGTGTAACTCTCGGCTTCCCTTTGCCCCTTTATTCATCCCAGCCCTTGGGAGAAGTGACTCAACTCATTGGCAAACTTATCATGAATATCTTCATCTTAGCATGTGATTAGTTCTTAGCACATGATTAATTCGTTGAGAATTAAGGAAAAGTGTGGCAAACAATTCTGAGAACGGGCCCTTGGCAGCAAGGCTTCCCTGATGGCTAGAGTGCAACATGATTGCTACAACCAGGGTAGGCTACAAGGTAGAAACTTCATAGTAAGGACTGAGAGGCAAAGATGAACCAGAAACCTGAGTCCTTCATGACTCAAATGACCACAACCAATCTGGACTGCCGCCCCAGATTGTAGCTGCAACATAAATTTATGCCTCCTTTTTTTTTTTTTTTTTTTTTTTGTACTGGGGATCAAATTCACAACCTTGTGCTTGGCAGGCAGGTACTTAATGCCTCATTTTTAAACTTTCATATTTTGGCTTCTCTGATTACCATAGTCAAAAAAATAGTAGCAGAAAGTCCAGGAATGCTGGAGAAAAGGACAAGGTCCAGGAAAACCCACTGGGGCGAGGGATACTAGATGAATAAGTCCAAATAAAAGAGTGAAGTGATTGATATTAAAAGTGAAGAGAAGACAAATAAATAGAAACAAAATGAATATTTACTTGAGGGGGAACCAAGCTAGCAAGTCATGACTTATATTATTACTAAGAGTCATATTCATTTACAAATAATGGATCCACTTAATAAACATAAATCCATTAAGTAAGTTAATATTTGTAAAGCACTTAGAAAAATCCCTGGTACCTTGTGAATATTACATAGCTGTTACTAACCAAAAATAAATAAGACTGAATAGTACAGTAATTAATTTTATTGTTAGTTGCTATGGTGCCCAGTTGTTTAGGGAAACACAAAACTAGAAGTTGCTACAAAGGGTAATTTTAGATGTGCTTATCATTTATGATCAGCTGACTTTAAGTAAAGCAGACTACACTCCATAAGCTGAGCAAGTCTCAGTCAGTGAGCTGAAGGCCTTATACTTTCCCACCTTAAGGAGGGTAATCTGCTTTACTTAAAGTCAGCTGATCATAAATGTTTTTGAGATTTCTCAAAGAAGAAAGAATTCTGCCTCAAAACTGCAGCACAGAAATTCTGCCTGAATTTCCAGCCTGCTGGTTTGCCCTACAGATAATATACTTGCCAGCCCCACATGCACTTGAGCAACTTCCATAAGATGAGTGAGAGCGAGAGCTCTTACGCTGGTTGTTTCTCAGGAGAACCTCAATACAAATGGGAAGTTTAGCACATGCCTGCACTAGAAGCCACTGGAGTTTCTGTCTATTCAAAACCAGACTATGGGATAAGGAGGGAAACCAGAAACCTGTTGTTCCCCATTCCTTTCCACTTCTCTCAGAGTAATCTCTGCAGGACTTCACACATTCAGCTGTTTCTTTGCCTTGCAGCTGATTTATGGCAGAAAATCAGATGGACTATTACGGCTCTGTCTGGATGCCCTCCCCAAAGCCTCATGGGGTTATAGGTGGGGCTTTTCGGAGGTGGCCGGATCTAGGGTGTGTGATGCTGGAATCAAGGGTGCAATGCTAGGATTAAGAGTGTGAAAGCCACCCGCTGTAAGGGTGGACAACCTGGATAAGACATAAAGGATAGAAAGAGAGTTGTTGCTTGTTGCTTGCTGCCTTCTGCCTGCCATGGACCGTCTCCCCTCTGCAATGCCCCTGCCATGTCACCCTGCCTTGCAGTCAGCCAACAATGGACTGAAACCTCTACAAACTGTGAGCCAAATAGACCTTTTCTCATCTAACTTTGGGGGTCAGGTATTCTGTCTCAGCAACAAGAAAAGTAATGAAGACAGGGACCATGATGGAACAATTCATGCCACCTTCAGGAATAAATGCTTACAGGTACAGAGTTCTTTTGAGGATGTTGAAGTATTCTGGAATAAGACTAGGTGATAGCTGTACAACATGGGAAGTGTATTAAATTCCACTGAATTATTCATTTAAAATGATTTTATGTTTTATAAATTCCACTTCAAAATGGGCATGGTGGTAGCACCTACAATCCTAGCACTCAGGAAGCTGAGGCAGGAGGATCACTGTGAGCTCAAGACCAGCCTGAGCTACACAGTGAGTTTAAGGCCAGCCAGAACTATATAGTGAGACCTTGTCTCAAAAAAAAAAAAAATCCATGTCAATAAATTATTTTAATGGAAAATTTTATGTTATGTGAGCTTTATCTCAATAAAAACAAATTCACAAACAAACCAGAAAAGGGGAAGCATCTTTACTTCCTTCTTCCTGGGAATGAGAAGGTATGTGGGCAGCACAGCCTGCGCTGCCTGGCTCCATTCCTTTAAGCTTGTGTGGAAAAACATTTCTTCACGGACAGCACAAAGTTCAGTAGTAACAAGTCCACCATCTAAGCTATTAATAATAAAAGAGCTAGGCTGACTTCATCTTTGTTTCTCCACCTTAGCTTGTATCGAGCTGAAGGAACCCTGAGCCAACGGCTCCCACTAACTGAGGTTATCCTTACGCACTTGGCATGTCCAAAGATAGGACATTTAGAAGACCTGGAATCATAGAATTGCCATTCTGTAGTTGGGCCTTGTTGTTGGTTCTATACCACATTTTCTCATTGATAAGTAAGCTTAAAGAGGGATGTGGTCTGAAGCTTCTTGAGAGCTGACAGGTGGGCTGAGCAGGATGGGTAACGCAATCAAGTTAACCTCATCAATTATTCTGGGATGAGATAAACATCCATGAACACCGAATCATTCCATCAAGATGAAAATCAGCAATAAAGATGGGAAAGTTTAATCTAAAATGTCCCCCAAAGTCTTATGTGTTTGGAAGTGGTCCCTGTCAGAAGAGGTAGGTGAGCGAGATGGGACCCAAAAGGGTAAATTTTTGTCCCAGGCCCCCTCTTCTTTCTCTGCTTTCTGGCTGCAGTGAGGAGAGTGGTTTTCCTCTGCCAGATCTTCCCACTACGCTGTTTCTTCCCTGGAACTGGTGACCCATAGATCAAAACCACTAAACCTAAGAGGCAAAAAAACCTTTCCTCCTTTCATTGTCCCCGGTTATTATTAGGAAAGTTGCCAAGACAAAAGATGAGAAACAAGAAGTGGAGATGGGCACCCATGCACACCCCGTACTATGTCCCCCTTTCTCTACCCCAACTCTGTAAAATGGTTCACCCTTTAGAGGAAGCTGGGTGATTACAGCCCCAGATACATCTTCCCAGAACACCACACCGATCACAAGGAGCCCTCCTGCTGGCACAGGGCAAAATCGTCTAAGTCTATGTTCACCCCAATACAGTGTGAACCCTTGCAGAAAAAAGGTTAAGTCTCGGGTATTTTTCTATTCATGGTACCTAGCATAGTATCCATCATAAAGAAAAGAGTCAATAAATATTATTTGAATAAATGAGTAAAAATATCAACAAAATACATGTGCTACAATATCAATAGCTTAAAAGACTCCTAAAATTCCCTGTCACTTTATTTTAAAGAAAGTAATCTACTATGCAAAATTTTCTTTTACTATGTCTGGTTAGGATGTGAAAGTTTATTCCTTAAACATAACGTTCATATTTTATGGAATTCAAACACTCTGTTCCAAAACCTAATTTTCTTTTTCTCTTTTCTTTCTTTTCATTTCCTTCCTTTCTACCTTTCATTTGTTCTTTTCTCTCTTTCTCTTCCGTCTTTCCTTCCTCTGGTGCTAGATATCAAACCCAGGCAAGAGTTCTACCACTGAGCTACATCCTAACAGTGCGCCAAACCCAATTTTCTAACAAATTTCCTTGAAAAGAGAAAGTCACACCAAATATTCACATCAGTACATTTTTCTTTTCATATGTACACCTATCTCAGGAAACTAGCATGGTAAAATCATGTAAAGAAAGCAGGATAGCCCAGAAAGAACTTTAGATTTCAGATTCAGGGGCTAGAGATGCTCGAGTTTCAATTCTGTTACTGAATGATTCTGAATAAACATTACATCTAAAAAATCAATCTATAGAAAAGAGATAACAGAATCTGTGTTCCTTCTAACTCTCAGCACTGTTTAAGATGCAAACCAGATATTAAGAGAGCCTAAATATATGTTGGCTGTCACTTGTGTTTCAAGCACTTAATTTTCACGTTTGTTTTGATTAGCTCAGAAAATTTTTGTTCTTGAAATATAAAATAATTGTCATTCAGTCAGACATGGGGGCACACAACTGTAATCCCAGCACTCAGGAGGCTGAGGCAGGAGAATCACTTCAAGTTTGAGGCTAGCGTGGGCTACAAAATGAGTTCCAGCCCAGCCTGAACATCATAATAAAACTTCTCAAAAAGACAGAAGAATAAGCAAACAAAAAATTACAACAAAAACAAAAATAAAACTTTCATTCATTTTTATCAGTGCATATGGCTATCCTACATACATAACAAAAATAAGGATTTATAAATACTATTTTTACTTAGTACCATTATAATACCTGAAGGACAGAAGCACCAGAGTGACTTTCCTATTTTTTTTTTTAAAGAAATGCAGGTGCAGGGCTGGGGATTTAGTTCAATGGTGCTAGTGCCTGCCTGGCAAGCACAAGGTTGAGTTCAATCTCCAGTATAAAAAAAAAAAAAAGAAACAAACAAAGAAAAATGCAGGCATTATAAATTTGCTCTACTCAGATATTCAGATGCTGCACAATGCTGTACATCTGTATTACAATTGTCCAGAAAAACAGAACCAAGCTGGTCATAGTAGCGCATGCCTGTAATCCAAGCACTCAGGAGGCTGATGCAGGAGGATTCCCATGAGTTCGAGGCCATCCTGGGCTACAAAGTGGGTTCAAGGCCAGCCTGAACTCCATAGTGAGACGCTGCCTCACAAATATTTTTTTTAAAAAAATCAGCAGCAGGGGATGAATATGGGAATTGGTTTCTGTAATTATGGAAGACAAGAATCCCAACAATTTGCTACCTGCAAGCCAGAGAATCAGGAAAACCAGTGGTATAATTCACTTTGAACTCAAGGACCTAGTAAGAACCAAGGGAGGCAATGGCATAATTTCCAGTGTGAGTCCAAAGGCCTGACAAGGGAAAATGATGTCATAGTTTGCTAGGATCTGAGTGTGTTCCTCCCAAATTTACATGTCAAAACCTAATCACCAATGTGACAAATTAGGAAGTAAGAACTTTGGGGCAATTAGATCCTGAGCACTTGAAAGGACCATGAAAGAGGCCCAAGAAAAATCATCTGTTCCTTTTACCATTAAATACGGATGGAAGGTACTTTGCCTATGAACCAGAGAGCAGGCCAGTGTCTGAGGCCAGAAGATAGATGCCCCTGCACAAGCAGGAAGCAAGTTCACCCTTCTTATCTTGTTATGTTCAGACCCTAAACAGACTGAATGCCACCCATCCACATTGGTGGTAAGTGATCTTTGCTCACTTTACTAATTCAAATGCTGATCTCATCCAGAAACACTTTCAGAAACATATCCAAAAATTATGTCTTCCCAGCTACTTCAGCATCCCTCAGCCCAGTCAACAGATAAAGTTCACTATCACAACATACTCATTTTTCAGGTAAATATGGCTTAGTTTTCTCCATCCATCAGGGTCTATGGAAAGTTGAAATCTGTTACTTGAAAATATACCTTCTCTTACCTAAGCTCATTAAAGAATTCTGTGGGCTATATAATAAATGCAAAAAGCCAGCGATTGTCACAATTCCCTTACTTTCTACTATATGGAAGGAGGGCTTTTTCCCAGCTGCTGGTTGCAGGCTACTATTCTCTGAGCAGACCTTTCTCCTGACCCCAGGTCCAGATGTAGATTCTCTTTGCCAGCTTCCACCAGAACTCTGTTGTCAACCAGTCTCAAAGCCCAGGGTACCAGAGCCAAATACATTGGAGACTATCTTTCCCCAACTCCTATGTCTCAGGCCTGCTTTCTGGGAAGCTATCTCCTGGGATCTACATTACATTTTTGGATTAAACTTCCATTTCCACCTCCTATGTTTGGCCCTGAATTGCAGGGCATAAGTGGGCTAAAACTTTTATTTCTCAAGTTCCATTACCATTTGGATTGTGGGTGCAATGTAGCCTCACAGGATTTACAAGATGAGTGAGGCATAGATCATCCATCTTTATGTGACAGAAGGATTGGCAGGTGAACTCCAGCCAACCAGTTTTGAAAGGTCTAGTTACTACTTTTGTGACCATGAGAGGATCGCTGTGATATCAACAAAGGTCTCCTGCATTTTCCTAATGTGGAAGGTCAAAATACATCTTCACCTTAATTCCTGGATCCCTATGAAAATGTTGTTTCTGGCAAAAGAGACTCTACAGATGTAATTAAGATTATACTTTTTAGCAGGGCATGGTGGCTCACGCCTATAAATCCTAGCACTCGGGAGGCTGAGGCAGGAGGATCATTGCGAGTTCAAGACCAGCCTGGGCTACAAAGTGAGCTCAAGTCCTGCCCAAACTGCACAGAGAGACCCTGTCTCAAAAAGACAAAAAAAAAATTATACTTTTCAAAATTGGAATATCATTCTGCATTACTTGGGTGGGTCCCGTCTAACCACATGAGCCCTTAGAAGTAGCGAATCTTCTCTGGCTATATGTGGTAGAAGTCTGATTGTCTTACTTTCTCAATACTACAACAAAATACCTGATACTCACAAGTTAAAGAAGGAAAGGTTACTATGACTCACAGTTTGTAGAGGTCAAACTATGAAGTTTTCAATCTATAGCCAGCTGGCTCCAAGGCAGGGTGGCATGGCACATGGGCCTGGCTGAGGAAAATCAACTTGCAGCAGTCAAGAAGCACAGTGACTTCCTTTTTTCTCTTTTTATTCTATACAAACTTCAAGCCTATTGGTTAGAGTCAACCACACCCAGGGTTTTCCCTCTTCAGAAAATCCATTCAGCCATACCCAGAACTATGCTAAACCAATCCAGTATCACACGTCCATGATCCAGTCACTCCTGAAAGCCTCTATAAGTACATGAGGCTTTGGGGGGACATTTAGATACAAGCCATAACACCAAAATCAGGAAATTTCAAAATGAAAGGAGTAAAGAAAGGTTTTCAGGTAGACATAAGCAGTTGAGAGTGGCTCCCAGATGACAGCCAATAAGGAAACAGGCCCTACAGTAAATAGCAATTAAATTCTGCCAACATCCTACATGATCAAGGAATCCATTTCTCTCTTAAAGCCAACACCTTAATTATTCCCCTGTAAGACCATACAGAGAGAACTAACACATCTGACATCTGGACAAAAGCAGTTTTCTAATATGTTTGGGGAGGGGAGGGCCCTGAAACCCGGAGCCCTGCACATGCTAAGTATGTACTCTTCCACTGAGCCACACCTCCTCATCCGGCTCCCATTTTCTGATTACTGACTTGGGAGACTCTACAGCCTAGGAGCACTCCCTGAAATCCACTCCAACCCTTCCAATGAAGGTCCTACATTAAATCCCCTTCTGCTTGATATCCCTGGACTGGTTTCTGCTTCCCTCACGGAATCCTGACTGCTGCATTTGATTCTATCTCCTCTGAATGTCCTTGAATCAAGGAACCTCCAGGTCCTGGGTGACAAACTCATAGTTGTCCAAAGAAGGGAAATGAGAAAATATGTCCCATTATTTCTGATTCATTCCCAAGAGGCTTCAAAATAAATAAGAGTAAATTTCTTCACTAGGTTTCCATACCACACATTTTAAAATGAACTTGAGGGTCTAGACATGTTTAAATATAGAGAGGTCTCACCTAGGGAGATGCCATCCAAATATTTTTAAATTGTGGTACTCAAAATAGAAATGTATATTTTTATAAACCTTTTAACATTTTATAAGGATTAAATTACCTTTAATACTTTAGATTTTGAACTAACTATACCAAACTCCCACAATTCTGCTTGTATCAAAAAGGCTTTTTCCCAGTTTTGGTTTTTGTTGTTATCCCTAAGCTGAATTCTGAATTGGTATTGATTTTGTAGACAACAAAGAATCTTAGAGATGGAGGTTTGCTGGAGGCAAAGGACACAACCTCGCTATAGAAAAGTGCTGCAGGAAACTAGTCTAAAGCAAGGAAATCTATGTCATACAAGATAGGAGAAAATAATATTCCTTTGTACCAAGCCACATTAAGTCCTTCCTTGAATGCCAAAAATAGCACATCTACAAACACAATATAGTAAAACAGGACACAATATAGTAAAACAGGAACAAATCAAAGAAACAGTGCCCTCTGTTGATCCTATGCTGCAAGTCATAGGATTTCAATCTTGCCAGCATAATAAGTAAATTGTCCAGGCAATATGACTGTAGGCCAGAGTTGTATCACTCACGTGAAATGTGGGCTGGCCATTTTATTTGCTTCTTTTATCATTTACCCTGTTACACAGATGCAGAGGATAGGCCCTCCAGAAATTGAATTATGCAGATCAAATTGTTCACATTTTAATTCATCATTAGTGATTCAGTCCTAATGATGAAAACATGATTGAAATGTATTTACATTGTTATTTAGAACAAGAACATTATCATATGAAGTGGTCTGAAGGGTGTATTTATATAACTAGAAGTGAATTAGGTATGTGACTCAAATTATTACCCACTCCATGGACAGCATTTTGTCAGTTCACACAGTAGATTGGTAGAAATTATGGAAGAGTCTGCATTCTTTCTATGCTCTTCTTGGTGTCAAGCACAGCTCTGCCCTCAGCAGTTGGCTCAGTGGATGTTCAGTGGATGGAACTGAGATCCATAAGCAAGGAGCCCAGTCAAGGCAATTAAGGAAGATAAAGAGGTCCATTACTTTATTATCCAATTTCTAAGTAATTGCTTTAGAAGGTCCTGAGAATACTAGGATGAATAAAATAAAATCTCAGTCCTTGAGGAATTCAGATCAGTGCAGTGGGCATGAGCCTATGGCATGCATGTTACTGTGTTTTTAAAATCAAAGATGTTAATGCATGAGCTAGTTTTTTCTAAACTAAAGCCTCGGTGTTTAGATTTAATTGTACTGTTTGTACTTCATGATAAAAAAGTGGTTTTGGGGTTGCAGTTTGAGCACTGTGTTTAGGTTTACCATCACTGGACTAGTAAGAAAGGGGAGAAAATAAAAAAGCAGTTACAGATAATGTGTTAAGTGCTGCATAGCAGAACCACTAACTCATGGAGAAGGCTGAGAGTGTGAGAATTCTTATAATTGAGCATCTGTCAGATAAAAGATGCTTTATACAGTATTTGCAACTCAGCTATCAAGTGACACCTGGAATGAATGAGTCTAAACTCCCACAAACCCCTGACCAGTCCAAGTCCAGAGCTTCCTTGATCCTCAGAGCACTTGCCATCTTGGATTCTTCTGATACAGGGCGTATGATATGGGGAAGATACAGGACCTCCAAATTCAAATAATATTTGGGAAATATAACTCCCAACCTACTAGATGTCTGACACACTAAGTTCATGTTCTCTAAAATGAAAGAATGAATTCTAGGAACAACAGAGGTTAAGAGTAGGAAGTATTAGGGCCAGGGATATAGTTCAGTGGCACAAGCACCTGCCTGGCAAGCATGAGGTTGTAAGTTTGATCCCTGGTACAAAAAACAAAAACAAACAAACAAACAAAAAAAAAACTAAAAAAGTAGTAAGTATTTATTTAAAGATAGAAAATTTTAAAAAGGGATAGAAGGGGTTCCTGATTGGGTGGGCCAGGCACCTACTTCTCAAAAGTTTTATAGTGTAAAACCATAAGATGAGGTAAGAATGAGGTGGGACAAAACTATTATTAACTAATAAGATTACAAGTATAGTCACTTAAGTAAGATTGATTTAATGGGAAATCATAAGGGGGTATGAGGTGGGACTAAACCATGGTCAACTAATAAGATTACAAGTACTGTTGCATAGATAATTGTAAGGGACACAAGGCGAAGCAGAGAGCACTCAACAAGCTTTCGTGAAAGCAACAAGGCATACTGGGTGCAGGCAGGTAGAAGGCAATAAGGCCATCTATAGGGAACAAAGAGAAGGAGGACTTTTTTCTAGGGATTGAAAGAAGACCAGGGAAATTAGGCGAGAAGATAGGAAACATTTGTGGTCAGAGTTCTCCGTCTCAGTGAGTAGAGTCCTTCTCCAAGTGCCGCTTAGTTTCTTTGCCTCCAGTAAATCTAAAATTACTGTAACCTAATAAGCATATCAGACTTTACACAATCAGAATTGCTGCCACTTGCCTGTGATGCCAACACTTGGAAGCCTGAGGCAGGACTGCCATGAGTTCAAGGCCATCCTAGGCTACAGAGTGAGTTCAAGGCCAACACTAGAGCAAGATCCTGCCTCAAAAAACAAAAAACAAGCAAAAAAACTCTGAGCTTCTGTAGCTGTGGCTCAGTGGCAGAGCACTTTCCTAAAATACATGAGGCTCTGGGTTCAATTCCCAACACTACCAAAAAAAAAAACAAAAACCTCATTTTCATCCACAAGCCACTTTCCCAGTGTTCTCATTTTCATTTTCCATTTGCTCAGATCAAAAACCTTGGTTTTTTTTTTCTTGCATTCTATATTCAACCCATTCAGAAATCGTACTATCTCTGCCTTCAAAACTATTCACAATCCAACTACTTCTTAACATTTCCATGGCTATTATCTGACCTAAATCATCATACTCTTTTGCCTGGGTTATTAGTTGATAGCCTAACTCATCTAATTTTTTCCTATTCTAACTTGTCTGCTCTCCTCACAGAGCTATTCAGACCATGATATTCCTCAGTTCAAATCTCCATGGTTTTCCATCTCCTCAGAATAATCCAAATGCCTTCCACAATGGTCCTCAAGGCTCTGAAATAACTGATTCCACATCACCATCCTCTGACCTCATCTCTTAGACTCACAAGGGCTTTCTGGCTGTTTATCAAACACTTCAGTCTGAAGACCTTTGCATTTAAGGCTTCCTTTGTCTGCAACATTTTTTCCAAAGAATGACATAGATCTCAATCCCATACTTTTAAATCTCTGCATATATCCACTCTAATAACAATCCTATTCTTACTTTAATATCTCATTATTCTGCTTTCCTCCATAGCACTTATCATCATGTGCTAGATTATTCTCACTCTGCAAGCCAGAATGAACCATGAGGGCAGAGACTGCCTGTTTCACTCACTGCTGTATGTAAGGCACTTAGGACAACACCTGACATACACAAGGTACTCAAATATTTGGGGAATCATAAATCATATACATCATTTAATCAAAATTAAGGAAGCCAAGAGTTTAAAGGAATGATCACCAATTTCTATAGTAAACAGAAGTCAATGTAAGAATCAAAAAGAATCCATTGCATTTGTCAAAGAGGGAGCCATGGGGATAGAGGTCTTGAGGGCTGAGGGAGGGACTCCAACAGCTTTGAGCTGACAGTGGTTGGGAAGTGTGAAAGGAGCCACTGACTGATAGTAGGAACTGGGGCCTTTCCACTCACTTCTGGAAATGGGTATTGATGACAAAACCATGATTAGGTTAGCCGGCTTACCATTACTGTAAGAAATATCTGAAATAAACATATAAAAAAAGGTTTGACTCAAAGTTTTGAAGACCCTACTGCTGTTGGGCTAACACATCATGCTGGGTATGGTGGGCAGGAGGTGGTGAGGCAAAACTGCTCATCTCATGGCTGAAATGGTGCAGGCTGGGGGAGAAGAAAAGCAGGGACTAGGTCCCCGTTCCCTTTGCGAGCATGCGCCCATGGCCAGAAGTCCTCCCCCTGGGCTCCAACTGTTAAAAAGCTCTGCGATGCCTCCTAGCAGCACCACTGTGGAAAGTAAGTAGTCAACAGGCATTAAGAATAAGTGCATTCTATGTAATTACTGTACAGTGCAAATGTGGGCTAATAAAAATAAGTGCAAAAACTAAATAAGTGTAGTCTATAAAATTAAATCATTCATAAACATTTATTTTTAGAATAAAAAACTTTTTTTTTTTTTTTTTTTTGAGACAGGGTCTCACTGTGTAGTTCAGGCTGCTCTTGAACTCATTATCTAGCCCTGGCTGGTCTCAAACTCCTGTCTCAGTCTCCCAAGTGCTGAGATTATAAGTATGCATCACCATGCCTGGCGACAGGGTCTATTTTTAAGTAGGTAGCTGTCTTTGTTGAGATTGCTGCAACAGAATACCATAGGCTTAGTGTTTAGAGAAGGCAGCTTTATTTCTCAGTGACAGAAACTGCGAGTCCTGATATGGATGACAGCAGGGCCAGTGTGTGAAGGTGCTCTTCCTGGGCTATCGGTGGCCATCTTGCTGTACCTTCACATGGCAGAGAAAAGACTGGCAAGGAAAAAAGCAGGTTCTAATATCTTTTCTTGTAACAGTACCAGTCCTATGTGTGTGGGTTGTGCTTTTACGACCCAATTAGCAACCAAAGGCCCCATCTCCTAATATCATCACACTGGGGGTTAGCATTTCAACATACAGATTTTGGAGGGCATGGTGATATATAATTTTATATAAAATTTATATAAAAAGTTATAAAATTTTACAATATGGGGCTAGGGATTTAGCTCAGTGGCATAAGTGCTTGCCTGACAGGCGCAAGGTCATAAGTTCAATACCCGGTACCAAAAAAAAAAAAAAATGGTTATCATCCAGCAAGTACTTATACTTTAATGAATTTATTATAATTAGTAAAAAAAAATTTTTTTTTTTCAGTGATAGCCCTGAGAGTAGTGTCATTTTTAGGTCAGAGTTCCTGGAAAACAGACCAAGGCAAAAATCCACACAAAAGATTTACTAGGAAGAGCTCTTAGAAAGAATATAAGAAAGTGAAGGAAGGGCTGGGGGTTTGGCTCAGCATTATAGGTGCCTGCTTTGCAAACATGAGGTCGTGAGTTCGATTTCCAGTATGAAAAAAAAAAAAAAAGAGCCAGTGTCTTGGGAGGATGAGGCAGGAGGATCCAAAGTTTGAGGCCAGAAAGGACAACCAAGCAATTTAGTGACTCAAAAATTAAAAATAGGGTCAGAGATTTAGCTCAGCAGCATAAGCACTACCTGTCAAGTGTGAGGTTGTAAGTTCGACCTCCAATACCAATAAATAAATAAATAAAATTTAAAAATAAAAAAAAAAGAAAGTGAAGGAAGCAGAACTGAACTGATGGAGTCCATTCAAGGAAGCTGTAACAGAAGCTTCATGTAAACTGGACTGGCCCATTAGAGATGTCTCAGATTGAGCAAAGAGTGCTGGGCCTTGCAATCACAGCTGACCTGGAGAGACAGGCCCTTCCAGCATACGGCTATTCCAGGGGAAGAGGAATGGTCAGGAGGCAACACTGCTGGCACCTTCATCCTGAGGGCAGCAACCTGAGCCATCTACTCCAGTTAAGACAGACAACAAAAAGCCTGAACTTCCATATGTTTTAAAGAATTCTATATTTGACTATTGTATCATATTATTATATGATACATGATGGATACTAAAAGAAGAAACATGTAAAGCTTTGCACATGGAGCCTATATGTGGGGCCAAGAAGCACCATTTTTTCATTTATTATTAGTTGCTACTTTCTCACTGATAAATTTGGTGCCCAATTGCCTGTTCAGGAATCCTAGCACCCAGCTATGGTACTACACATCTAAATAAGTCACATTTGATTATATGATGAAGAACTCATCAGCATTTGCAATCGTAGCCTTGGATTTTCTTTCTGCTTTGAGACATAGTTTAAATTTCACAAGTTTGCCAGTTGTCTCTTCTAATATTCATAAAATTAGATTTTCCAAAGACAGAGACAATATTTTGCCTTTTTATATTCCTAATTGTGGTGATAAAGTTTTATTGTGTCAACTTGATTGATTTGAGAAATGTTGGGAAGATTAGTAAAGCACACTTGTGGGTGAGTCTATGAGGACACAGAGGCATGACCTGGGTACCATATATATGGTGCTGGCTTCTTCCTCTCTGGCGCTGTTTCTCTGCTCTACTTCCTGGCTCCCATAAACTAAGCATCTTTGTTCCACCACACCCTTCCACCACTGTGTGTCTTCCTTGGAGCCAGAATACCATGGATGAAATACCCTATAACCACTACATAATTAAACCTCTCTTCCTTTAAACTGTGGGTGCCTGGCATTATATCTCAGCAACATGAAAGATGACTAATATACTTACAAAAAGTTCTCAGTTGATATTTAATAAAAATGTATGAATCATGAAATTATTAATGAGCAGTTGTATGAGACATAGATCTGCAATGTTTCAACTCAAACATTTAATATGTATGAAAATTAACTCAATAATCAAAACCAGATGTTTTGTGACAAAATATACTTTAAGTGATTCTTTTAATTTCTGAAACTTACTAATCACTGTATTAATTGTTAAAACAGAAGAGAATATCATGAAGTAAATTGTCATTGTATACAAGTATCTTGATTTGTTATATTCTGAAAAAAGAATGACACATTTTCTCTTATTCTTTCAAGAAAAGGATCTGTAAGATTTAAATGATCTCCAGAAAAATGTTTCCATTTCTTCAGCTGTGACATGGAGAGAGGTTTCAAGGCGTTAGATTTTTGTTGATCGAGACCAAGCTGACAATGTCTAGAGACAGCGAATTTTTCCAAAGAATCATCTGAAATAAGTAAAACAATAAGAAAACCCTTAGGCCAAACAATAAACTGCTGTATACAATACTTTTTTTTGTTTTATGACAATGAGCTTATGTAATTTATTACATTGGATAACTATAGTTCAAGTTAAAATAAACAGTTCATTCTTTCTACAGATATTTATGATGGTTTACACTATCTTGGTTTAAACACAGTGGGCAAAAATGGTGAACAAACATAGGCATGGGCTGTGAATTCAACAACTTTACTGTGTAGTAGAAAAGACATACATTACACAAATAATCATCCAAAGAAATGTACTACAGGTTTATAATCACACATGTAAAATCTGTAGGACCACATATGTTTCCAAATTTGGAATACAATTAGAAAAATCTGGGTCAGCACTCCATTATCAAACTCATTAATATTCTGCAGCAAGTCATATGAATAGTCTTGTGAAATGGTTTAAATAGAGGGTACTGATACACACATGTTATTTTTTTGTTGTGTTTTGAGACAGGGTCTTGCTATGTAGTTCAGGGTAGACTTGAATTCACTGTGTAGTCTAGATTGCAATCCTGCTTCAGCCTCCCGAGTGCTGGGATTACAGGTGAACCCCACCACACCTGGTCTGACATTAATTTAGATAGGCATTTTGCCGCTAAATATTTTGCTACAAACTGATGAAGGAATAAAAACCCTTTGGTTGTTTGAGCTTTCTAGATTTCAGAATTGGAGATAGGGAACTGTGGAACTACATTACAAACAGATTAAGAGTTCAGAGGAATGACCCGAATGACATCTGAAAAGAGGCGCTGACCTAGAGTGAGGATCCCTGAGGAAATGTTCTAAGAGCTAAAAGATGACAAAAGAACTAGATGGGGAAGAAAGGCAAAACATTGTGTAAGAGGACAAAGGCCATGAAAAGAGCATTGGCATAGTTGAACTAAGATAATTAGAGCCTACAGAGAAAAGTAAAGAACAATGCAAAGAGGAGAAACTGAATAACACAAGGTGACATAATTATTTAAGGACTAGACTATGCAAGACATGAAGAGCAGGGAGCAAATCCTTTTCTCTCTCCTTCAGGGCCTCAGTCACATTTCCCGGCCCCTCTCACAATCAGATGTAACCACTGATGAGTCTGGCCTGCAGAGTGCAACCATGTCCCTTCCAGGTCTGACCCACAGAAATCCCCCACACCACAATTTGGTGTGTTCTGGCAGATGCGAGGCCCCCCCCCAGAAGATTCTAAATCTCAGGAAGATGAACTCATAGTGGAAGAAGCTGGCCACTGAATTATCTTATGGAAGGCTGTCTACCGAATGCCACAGTGACTGGTACATGAGTGACAGTCATTGTGCAACAAGTCACTTTTAGTTTTTACTGCAACACTTAGTCTACCCTGACTAACCACTTTAAAGAGTTTAGTATTTTTCCTAAGAGCATTAGGAAAGCATCAAAGGTATTTAAAAAAAAAACTTTTAATTATGGAAAATTTAAAATAAATATAAAAGTTGGATCCAGGTATACTGGAACACACATGTAATCACAGCACATTGGGAAGCTGAGGCAGGATGATCCAAGTTCAAACAGCCTGGGCAACTTAGAAACTCAGCAACATCCTAACTCAAAATTTAAAATTTTAAAGGATGGATATAGCTCACTGTGAAGCCCCCAGGTTCAATCTCCAGTACCACAAAACAAACAAAAAGTTGGTAGAAAATGAAGAACCAGTACACACCTCTTCCTTTAGTAACCACCAACTAATGGCCATGTTTATTTGGACTCCTCTATTTTCTCTAATTCCTTCTTATTTGAAATAAATACCTAGATTATATCAGTATACCTATATTTCACTCTGCATTTCTTTTAACTTTTATCACAAAAAAATTTGTCACTCCTTAGTATTAAAATATTGTCAGTGTTCAAGAATCATGGAAGCTTTAAGAGATGGTAAGATTACATTAAGAATCTACAAAAAAACAATAATATCTTCAAAGCACTAATCAAAACAAAAAATCTTATCAGCAAAGGCAGCATATGAGAGGGAAAAAAGTACACATGGAAAAATGAAAGATTGAGTGTCAGCCACTATTCAGCCTGGGTGGGGGGCAAGAAAAGACAGTAGAAATGAATCAAAAATATCAGTAATTATAATATGTGTAAACAAACTAAACGTTCTAGTTAACAGCAAATATCAAAGTGGAAAAAAGAAAAGCCAGCCTTATGCTGCTAAGAGAAATAACTAAAACAAAGAAACAGAGATGTAAGGGAAAAGGATACAGCATATAAATACAAACAATAAGAAAGCTGGAATAACATGTAACCTAAGACAAAATGAAAGCAAATGGTATCAGGGATAAAGCAATCATTAGATAATAACAAAATAAGTAAACTATAATGAAGAAAATTTCACAAGATACAAATATATAAAGGAAAGTTTGACAGAATAAAAAGAAACTGATTAATCCACTGTCACACAGTATTGTGAGAATTAAATAACTTTCAATAATGGATGTAGCCAACAAAAGTAGGTTATTAACGTTCAAATGGGAAAACGATATAAACAAGATGATTCACATACAGGAAATATGGCTCTTATGCTCAACTTCATGAATAAGAGAAAAGCAAATCAAAGCTGTTTGATATATTATTTTCTTACTGTAAGATTAGCAAAAATTCGACCTGGAAAATCTACCAAACTGGCATGTTTTGGGGGTTATAAATATTCTAGTATATTTCAGTAGAATGTAAACTTCCAATGAAGAGTATTTTGGTAATATTTGTCAAAATTACAAAAGCATGTTTTTTTCTGATCCAGTAACACTAATAATTTAACTTTATATATACTGAGCATATGGGAAAAGATATATGAATAACACTATGTTGGAAATGAAAAGCTAACTGTACATCTGTGGAGGATATAAATTATAATGTAACCATACAACACAGGATTATAGAGAACTGCAGTGGGGGAAAATGAGGAATCTCTGTACTGATATGGAAAGATCTCAAGATATACTATTGAGCATAAAAGATACAGAACTACACAAAAATATGCTATCCTTTATTAGGAAAGGTCAGCAAAAATTTAGATATAGAGTTGTTTACATATACATAAATTTGTATCTCAAAAGATACACAAAAAAAACTAAGAAAGCGTTCTATTCCCAGTACCAAAATAAATAAATAAATATAATACAACTAAAAATGGTGCTTTCTTAAGGGGTAAAAGGTTAGAATTCAGGCAGACAATAGGATGGGAGGAAGAGTTTTCAGCATATACTGTTGGGGACTACGAATTATAATCAACATAGTACATGTCTTAGGAACTTGCCCTGCCTGCCTTGTGAGCTGGTTTTAGAATGTGGAAATCAACTTCCTCTTGGTCAATAAGATTAGCACTCAGGTGCCTGGATGTATCTTGTTTCTTTTATGATGTTAAACTTGCCCATTTTACCACAGCCTCTACTCTGTTCCAGGAAAAGCATTCTATCTCCTCCCTTTCACTGGCTAATAAATAGTGGCTGGCTTGGAGTATCTTTGTCTTTGGCCATCGTGAGGCACTGAACTCCCAGCCCCGCATCATGCAATACTAAATTTTGCTGTTTCTTATTTCACGCTTTCACAGTCCCCCTCACACAGGTAGCTGAGGATCTTGTCCGAGTTCCCAATAATATATATCTTATATTTTTAAATAACTAACTCATATCAATATACTACCAATTCAGAAGTTGAATTAGTAAGATTTTAAATCTGTAAATTAAGAAAATTGATAACAGAATACTTAACAGAACTTTAAACAATTAACAAACTACAAATAATTTTTATGCACAAAAAAAATCACTTCCCAGATCACTCAGCAAATATCCAGTTACCAATGAACCCATAGTATATAGATCATTTTTTCTGACCACAGTACTATAGCATAATTAAATAACAAAAGCTGAAATACATTTTAAAACATGTTTTAAAATAGCTCACTAGTCAAAGAAGAAATCATAATGGAAAATACAAACTATTTAGCACCAAAAAATGTAAAGACTATGCATCAAAATTATGAGATTCAGCTTAGAAAAAAATTTACTTTAAATACTCATTTTTTAAAAGACTGAAAATTATTAAGCAAAGTATCCAACTTAAAAATCAGAAAAAAATTAAAATATACACAAGGAAAGAGAGAAATACCTGAAGAGAAATATCACTTAAACAGAAAAATATATAGTGGAACCAACATTGATTAATTCTTAGTTACCAAAGTGGCCACAAAAAGAAAACTTGAAAACATGTATCTGATGTTTAAAAATAGAATATAAAAATATATGCATACTTTATAGCTAATATGTAATGCTATTAAAATGTTATATGTGATTATATGTAATTATATATGTATTAGTTCTAGTACATTTACTATAAATTTTAGAATATGCAAAATTTACATTATATGTATTTTATAAACTAGAAGCAAAGGTACATGGCTATAATCTCAGCTACTAAAGAGCCTAAGGTGGGAGGACCACAAGTTCAAGGATAGCCTGGGTAATTTAACAAGACTGTATCTCAAAATAAATATTAAAGAGGGCTGAAGACCTAGTTTAATCCTATAATGCTTACCTAGCAGGTCCAAAATCCCGCCTTCACGGCACCACGAAAGAAAGAAAACAAAAGTTTTTAACACTGAGGCCATTACACCAGGCTTCAAAAGATTTTAGGTTCATTTTTACCCAAGATTCATAAATAAGAAGCTAAACTAATAAAATATCTTTTTACTAAATACCTTCTCAAATATCTATTTGGCAGTTGCCCTGTGACCTGAGAAAAAAACAAAAACTAACATATGCAAATGGTAAATATTTTGAAATTAAAGAGAAACAAATTAACTTTATAGTAACAGAATTAAAACACAACTAACTAACCTGTGTGATCTTTTTCTCCAGTACACTCACAGTCAAGCAGGTCATGAGTAACACAATGTGAATTTTCATGTAATGTGAACAAATTTTTAAGTTCCTCTACTGAAAACTGAGTATGTTCAGATGTTTTGGTTAGATCTACAACTGCCCCAGAAAGAGCTTGCTTATTGATCTGTCTTTGATAAATCTTTTCTTCTATTGTACCTGAAGAGAAAACATTCATGAGATTACCTTCAAGATATTTGTCTATTATTTTTATAGACTGAAACATACTTATAACATACTTATTAACATACTAATTAATAAAATATTTCTGACAATGAAGCACTGGCTAAAATTTTTTTATAATTACTCAAAGGTATACTTTTTTGTTACAATAAAGAGTTTTTACCTGTGGTGAGGAGTCTGTAAATATATACAGCATGTTTCTGACCATCTCTCCATACTCTAGACATAGCCTATAGAAAATAAGTGAAAATTCTAAGTAAAATAGAAACTACAGCCCTTGCCACATCAGCAATTTTCAGCAATGTATTTTGCGGTCAGAAATTCTGGATTTGATTTATAGATTCAAAAAACAAAGCCCAAGGAAGCTCTGCTTCATTTCTTCTTCCTGGGATAAAGAAAGGAATGTTTGAGCACTCACGGAGATTATTGTAGAGTAACTGCAGTGGGGGCCAGGCAACAGTGAATGATGTGGTGTAGTGTGGTGTGGTTTGATTTGGCTTTTGGCACTGGGGATTCAACTCAGGGGCTCGTACATGTTAGGTAAATCTCCAACACTGAATGTTATATCTTGATTTAAAAAAGAGAGGGAAGAGGAGGGACAGTGAGTTTGGTCAGCAAGAATGTAAGAACCAAGTACAACATGGGCATGGAAGGTTCCTTCCTAGTCCAAGTTGCTAATGATTCACCCCTAAAAAGTTCCTTGGATATCTGAAATTAGCTCATCCTCTAAGTAGAGCCCTGTGATTCAGGGAATAACAACAACACTGTTCAGTAAAAAGTTGATGTTCAAACCCTAAACATTCCAAAGCAAGTCAGGCCTCCAACCATCTCTCTAAACCCTTAGCATATCCTGTCTGATAATACTGCCTTTTTTACCTGAAGCCTTTGGTCATACAACAGATAGTTTATGCTAATAATATGATATAGGATCTCTGGAGGACTGGAAACTGAGTGACTGAGTTTGGTCATTTGAATCCTCCATGACTACAGGACTGATCCCCAACAAAAACTCTAGACATCAAAACTTGGGTCAACCTCTCTGTTGACAATACTCCATGTGCATCACCACTCATCAGTGCTCACATTAAATGTTCTATAATTCTGCTAGAAGAAACAACTGGACACTTGTGCTAGGTTCCTCCTGCACTCTACTGTATGAACCTTTTTCCTTTACTAGTTTAGTAACTTTATTGTAATACAGATAGTCCTTGTTTAGCAACCAAGCCATGATCCTGAGACTGGATGTTAATTGAATTGATCACTAAATGAGAATTATGTATAGTATGTATGTTATAATATTCACAACCAAGAAATGGCCAAAGGAAACTCCAACATGATGACTTTCCTTTTATTTGCATAACTCTTACATGCAGTATTATAATGTATAACAGAAGATAAAACTACAGCACTGTACAGTACAATCAGCAAAACTTACTATATGTGCTGCCAAAGCGAGCACTCAGCAAAACTTACAATACTGTACAAACAAGGTGTACTGTACTAAAAAAAGACATTGAGAAAAAAAAAGATATTGAGGATCTATAAACAAGATGCACAAAACTGTACAAAAAAAAAAAAAAGATGGGTCATAAATTCAAAAGTGGGTCGTAAGTCCAAACAGTTGTTAAACAGGTAGGCTGCTAAATGAGGAATATTTGTATAACCTAACTATGAGTGCAGTTGCTTTTCTCAGTTCTGTATGTCCTTCTAGCAAATTATCAAACCTTAGGGTTGTCTTGGATCACCTAATGCAGATACTGAGGTACAAATTTATAAGGTTGAAATCTCAAAATACATAAAAATGAACTATACCCTGCAGAAAACCAAAGGCTTTTCTCAAATAGTTTCTAAATAAGTTAATTTTATAACCCTACTGTAGCCCACACAAACTGGTCCAGAATACTTTATCATGAGCTAATGGTCACGAGCTGCCTGAAGCCCCATCTGTGAAGTGCAATAATTAAGGTCTGGAAACATAAAGTTTGGATTTGAATCCTAACTCTGTCATTTATAAACTAGGAATCTACAACAATCTTCCATTTCTTTACTTGTAAAAAAAGAAAATGTGGTTACTAATATTCATACTTCGAAGGAATGTTGAAAAGCTTAAACAGACAGTAAAGTACTTCACCAGAGTGCCTGATGCAAAATAAGAGCTCAAAATATAGCAGTTAGTTATACATCACCATCATCTTTGTACTCCCAGCAGACATTGTATACAAACATTCAGCAATGTCTAAAACATAAATATTCTCACCTGGATATCAGTGGCTGGATTCCAATCAATGTCATAGAGAATTAAGTGTGATCCTCCAATAAGGTTAAGTCCCACACCACCAGCTTTTGAACTTAACAAAAAAATAAAGTCAGAAGAGTATTTACTATTGAAACCATCAACAATTTGCTGCCTTTGAGAGATTGGTGTTTGTCCATCAAGTCTTGCGTAAGAATATCCATAACGCTTGCAGACGTCTTGCAAAATATCCAAAGTCTGTGTATAGTTGGATACCAACACCACCCTGTAATCAAAACAAAAGATTCTTTTCATACACTTTAAAGGGAAAACTTGATTTTTTAAAAACTTTTTTTTTTTTTTTTTGAGACAGGGTCTCAATATGTAGCCCAGGCTGGCCTTGAATTCACACAGATCCTCCTCCTTCAACCTCCCAAGTTCTAGGACTACAGGTGTGGGCCACTATGTTTGGCAATAATTTTATTTTTTTAGATGAAGGAAAATATCACAATAATATTATCACTGATATTTACAGAACAAGCAACAATGATCTTATCGATTAAAATGCAGGTTCTCCACATTCAATTTTAAAGACATATTCTAAACTTCCCAGTTTTAAGAAAACAGAATAAAGACCTTCTTGTCTTTTTCATTTCTCTGAAGTCACCTTAAAAAAAGCAGGACAACACAACCTATAATGCAAGCACTTTGGACGCTGAGGCAGGAGGATTGCTACAAGTTTGAAGCTGGCATGGGCTACAAAGTGAGTTCAAGGCCAGGCTGACCTGCATAGTGAAACCCAGTCTCAAAAAGACAAAGAAAAAAAAAAAGAGAGAATTAACAAAAAACACAAAAATGATAAATTGTGACACTTACACTCAAATTTAATTTCTTCTCACTGCCTCTAAAACTCTTTTCACTAGGCTGGGGGTATAGCTCAGTAGTAGAGCACTTAGCTAGCCATGCACAAGTCCCTGTGTGCAATCCCCAGCACTGCCAAAACCAGATGAACAAAAAATTTCTATCCATCCCTTGTCCAAAATAACTGTCATTGCTGCCCTCAGAAACAAGGGGAAAATACAGTTTAAAAAAAAATGCAAAGAGAAATTTAAGCAATGTTTATACTCTTAAAGCCAAACTGGGTCACAATGTGCATCTATGTACACGTCCTTTCATACATAACAAATATTATCTACTAAAACATGTGAGAAGACCTCCATTAGAGGTAGGTACAGATTGCAGGGGAGTTCAGAAGATGGCATCTGATGCAATCTGAAGTAGAGGCTTCCAAGAGGAAAAAGCATCTAAGCTGAATCTTGACAAAGAGAAAAAACCAAAAGAATGGGAAGCAGAGGTATACCAGGCATAGAAATGTGCAACATGTAGTAAGAGTGCAACAAGCAAGCAGGTTATGGGTTCCTCGAGCAGTAGGGCATGACTGGATGCCATGATGAGTGTGAAGCAGCGGTGGGAGGGGAGGCTGGAAAAGGAAGCATTAGTTTTGTCCAATGTGCTGAGATGTTCAGAAATTTCTGGAGGACAACTAAGAGTCTGACTCTTTTAAAGAAAAGGAGTGACATGTTCACATTCACATTTTACAAATATAATTAAAAGTACAGTTGAGCATGTAATGGGGTTGAAAGAGAGAATTGATTCATAAGAACCCATCAGAACATGTAATTGTAATAATGAAAACAAAGTGGTGGTAAAACAAAGGAGAGTAGAGCCCTGAATTAAGAAATAAGACTAACAGAGTTTAACAACTGGATGAGTATTGATACAGAAAAGCTAAAAAGAAAACCCTAAAATATATCCACATTCAGGAAACAGAGACGAAGAAACAAGTTAGGTGTTACATACCCAAAGACATCACTAGTATTTTTTAAATGCACATATACTACATTTAGTTTTTCTTAAAACTGATACATTGTTTTAAGTTTACAAAATACTGGAGGCTTACCATGATTCCAAAGAAAAATGTTCTTTTTTAATGTTTTCTTACTTGGGGAGCAGAAGGGAATAAGCAATAGAGAGAAGGCTAAAATCCTATGAGCACTTACGGAGAGTACATTAAGTTCATCACTTACTTTTCAGTGGGACGAAGTTCGTGGATAACAGCTAAGAGTTTTGATAGGACCTGCAGTTTTCCTGATTCCTTCTCAGTAAACACCAGAGGGTTGTAATCAGTAGGAAACACACTTAGTAAGCCTTCATACAGACTCTTTTCTTCATTCCCATTACAAATTGAGCTACATTCTTTTCCCTATTTAAAAGGTGATCGTTAACACTAGCTCATATTTGTTTTAAGGACAAAAAAAAAAATGCTAAAATTATGGGGAAAAGGGAGATTAATAGCTACCTTAAAAGTGCAAACTCAAGCTAATTGTTAAGTAAACTTTATAAGTCATGATTTGATCTTTTTTTTAAAACATAACACACATCCCATTGAGTTGATTATTAAGCAATTGTAGTCTCAGAGATGCTCTCTTCAACTTACAAGTGCAGGAGCATTTTCCACATATAACCTTGCGGGGAGCATCAAGAGGGGCAGAAAGAAACAGGGAAAGAAAATAATAGACAGAAAGAAACACAAAACTTGTTCTCTCTAGAAGGCTGACATTTCTATCATCAACATGTCTTTTTCTATTTTTCTCTCTCTTTCTCTGGTACTACTTTCTTCTCATTTGTGGGCTGCATACATCTTCCAAGTGTTCACAAACAAGCATAAGTCTACCTAATTTACTTAAGTTTCTTCTGTAAGAAGTAACAATCTCACCAATAAATCAACACAGAAGTTTACTCTTACAATCCTTTTTATTTTACTAATAAATAGTTTGATGGAGAGTGGGGTACTGAGGACTGAACCAGGGCTTCACACATGCTGAGCTATAATCCCCAGTCCCAATTTTACTAAAACGGAAGTCTTGAGAATAATATTTCAAAGCAATCAGTTCCTTTTAAATTCTTCCTCCCAAACCGCCTAGTTAAAATATGAATGCCTAAATAGAGATGAGAGTTATTAATACTAATTTTTAAGTTAAATTCCCATGATTGGCAGATCTCTTCACTTTCTCATATTTACCAGAATTATCAGTTTTTGAAATTTTATTAAATCTATACCACTTCCAACAATGTTTTCTCATTTTTATGGCCAATTTTATCTTAATCCAATAAATACCTGAACACAGTGCTAATTCTACCTGATCATTCATGGCTCTCTCTGTCTCTCTAGCACATTTCAGTTTTGACTTTGAGTCAAATTAAGTCCCTCAGGTTTTTAATGTGTGTTGTATTTCTTCTTCAATAGTATTAGAAACACCTTACAGGAAAGAAGTCCTGTAGTAAAACATGCTGGGCACAAAGCACTAACCTTGTCTTATTGCCATAAGATGGCAATAATTAGCTAAAGTCATTTGAATAAAAGTATTTAAAAAAAAGAAAAGTATTTAGAACTCTAAGATATGAAGGGAAAGAGATGGCTGCAAGCTGCCTTAGGTCTGTTTGCTAAAACACTTGTAACCTGGAGACCTTGTCAAAGGACCATAGACTTAAGGTCTAGACCACAGTTGTTCATGTTTAAAAACTTGAACATGCTCAAGCTGTAAGAAACTGATGGATCAAACTAATCCAATTAAAAGACTAAATAAGTCAATACAATGGTTTCTGAAGTTTACTGACCTACAAGCGAAATACACCTATTTAAGTGAATTGGTTTACACTCTATTCTTTGAAGAAGATTCAGAGAAACCAAGTCACTAGCAGCTGGTTGACTATTAAATCAGAATACAAGGAGGATGGGTGATCTCAAGGCACAAGTTCTTAACCAGGACCACATAAGCAGAATCACTTGCAAAATTCTCAGATATGCCTGGATCCTACTTTCAGAGTTTCTGAAGCAGTCTGTATTTGTTGAAGTCTGCACAAATGCAGTTTTAAAAGCTGCCCAGAACATTACAATGTATACCTCTAATTACTAATGTACTAATGGATAATATCTTATGCTAATGACAGCCCGATGCATCACCTGTGATTGACTGAGTAGTCTTACATCAGCTAATCGAGATACTCTCTCCTCTGACTCCCATATAAGCTGGTACCCTATGATTACAATTTATAAATGATTGGTGGTTATGTTCTATTCATATTTCCTCAAGAGATCCAGCACCTTAAACATGGGAAACTACCTAACTCAAACAGGAACACATTAAGATTTATAAATCACTGCTTAAAGGTTACCATATACACAGAAGGCTTACTGTATGTAGCCCTTTCACAGTGATCCTTATTTGCTATGATGTTGGGGGAAAGGTTCTTCTGAATAGTTTCAGAGTATAAATGATGCACCCTATTTGAAACTTAGAGCATTCTCCGCCACTTGGCAACGAAGGAAAGGCATTCAGTGCCCCCTGCTGCTTCCTTTAAGAATGTGCAAGGATATTCTTTGTTTTTGTTTTTTTGGAACCAGGGACTAAACTCACAACCTCACACTCACCAGGCAGATGCAGTGCCGCTGAGCTATAGCCACAGCCTTTGTGCAAGGATATTCTTAACTGGTACATTCTGGACCATCAAAACATCTTCCTTTTAAGGAAGAATTCTTGGCTTCTGTTTTTGCTGGGCTTCATGCCCAAAGGGTTTAATTTCTACCACTGTATACAGAATCTGTTTCTTTAAAAGTTGCTTAATAAATTGTTATAATCCTGCCTTCTTCAGAGTTACACAAAACTGACTTCTCCTATGATAAACTAGGTAAATATAATCCATTGTAGGATAAACTTGGAGAATTCTGGTACATGCTTCATTTACTAAATACAGAATTAATGACTCCAAAGGGATATGGCTCAGGGGCACAGTGCCTGCCTAGCAAGTGCAAGGTCCTTGGTTTGATTCCTAGAACTTACAAAAAAAAAAAAATTAATGACCAGCAAAAGGTGGCACCACAGCTTTTATTTTAGGTTTTTGGCAAATTTTGATTTTACATTTTCAAAGAAAAAAATAAAAACTGTTCAAGGTAAGCTAGTAAACCAAGGTATTAATGGTTATGATGCAATTTCCATAATCAAGCATTCTGCTAGATTTTTCCCATAATTTGCATCAATCTGTCACAATAATACAATTATCTCTGCTTTCCACATAAAAGTTAAGGCTTACAAATATAACTTGACTATGTAACCAGTTAAAGAATTAATTAGTAGTCCTAATTAGTAGAACTAATTAATAAAAGATTTGACTAGTACTCAATTCTAGTCTAAAACAGAAAACTCTTACTGTACTCCAAATCGCCTTATGTCCATTAAATATTCAAAGAGCCCTACTATGTAGCCATTAAAAATCATACTTGCAGAAAGTATCAAAAGTCACAATTTACTTAGTAAAAAAACTAGATTTTAAATAGTATAGTATCACTAAAATTAAGTTTTTCTAAAGGACGATTTTATACGCATTATCTCTGAGCTCCTATTTCTTCAACATCAAAAAATAAGGAAGGTGGCATAGACCTCTAGTCCCACTGCTAGGGTGGGAGCACAGAAGGATCACTTGAACCCAATAACTCAGAAACAGGCTGAACAACACAGTAAGATCTCATCTCAGAAGAAAGAGAGAGAGAGAGAGTTTTGTAAAAGAGTAAAATAAAGCTAGAAAAGTATGTAGTGTTTGGTACATGGTAAATATTTAATAATGTACTTGATACTATTATTAATACCAAAATATGATTTTTTTTCTGGTTTCAGAGCCTACAATGATTTTCATTTTCTTTTTGTGATTTTCCTGATGTTTACAAATTTCATGGAGAAATCATGCATCACTTTGATAATAAGAAAAATAAATATTTTAATAGCAAGTTTCTTATTTGTTAGCATCAAACAAAACCAAGTATTATACAAAGTCTCAAAGAGCATGAGTCACAAACTGCAGAAGGCAGTGCTTGAAACCCTTCTCAGGAAAGTGAACATGGTGTAAAGGACAAGTAGAAGGTTGGAGAAGCTCTAGTAGAACCATATTGGAAGTGCTACAGAACTTTCACAAAACCCACAAACACACCAGGTATGACAGCACATGCCTAAAATCACAGGCACTCAAGAGGCTAAGGCAAGAGGATTGCAAGGTTGAGGCCTACCTGGGCAACACAGAGACTCTGCCTCAAAATAAAATAAAGGGCTAGGGATGTAGCTCAATGGTACAGTGTTTGTCTAGCATGTGCCAGACCAGGTTTGGTCCTCAGTACCACAAAAAAAAAAAGAAAAGAAAAGACAAGACCAGACCCCACAAATGCAACCACAGGACTTAGTTCAAGCTGTTTCCTTGGACTCACAATACCAAAGCACCCATCTCTGCCATAGTTTATATTCTCCTTACCTTTATGGAGTTGAACAAAAGGCAGGGGTGATTGCACAGCTTTTTAAGAGCTCCTATACATATTAGATGAGGACTATTTTCCACTGACCCTTGAAGACAGAACCTGACAGCCTGAGAATTCAACAACTTTTTATAAAGTTCAATCTGTAATGTTCCTGGTCGGCAAAAGAGTACATTCTCTATTTTAGGTGGCAGATATTTATTTATGACTTCCTGGGTTCTTCTAAGGATAAAAAGTCCAGTGAGATGAGTAAGTTCAGCTGCTCTTCTCTCTCCTAGCTCCTTCTCTTCCTATGGAAAAACAGTAGACTTAAATTAAATGTTCAGTATAATAATTTAGTTAAGTGAATCCACAATCTCTTAATCATTACTTGTTGGGCTACAGGCACCATGGAGAACCATCAGAAATCAATAAACTCCAAATGAAATCATTCTGAAAATAAGCTTTTATGTGAAGACTAAAAGGGTACATGGTCTTAAAATCATTAGAAAAGAACTGACACCAAAACTGTGGGAAGCAAATATTTTGACAAATTTTCACTCTAAAACTTACCCCACAAGAAACTGTTGGCACAAAGCAATGTTGATTTTTTTCAAAATTCTTATAAATCATTCACTAAATAACAGTACATTTTTAACCCAAAGTATAATATTAATGAAACATATATTTAAATTTTATATATAGAATTTTTTGAGCACAGAACTTTACAGTAAAGCTTAAAATAAATTCAATATGTACCTATTCCTATATAAATCAGAAATATTCCCTTATATTGCAAAATAAGTTTAATTTATAGATTCACTAAATAAAAGACAGCAACTACAGTTATACAATAGGAAATTTTAAATCAATTTTCTACAACCAAAAACAACCACTATTGCCAAGACTTAGGTAAACCTTCTAAATCTTGCTTCTCTACATAACAAAAACAGGGTCTCAAATTCTTAAGCTTCAGGTAAACAAGGCACCAATCAATGTAGTACTTAGCTTTTCACCCACTTATGATGTTTAATGTACAAGCTAGATAAATGAATGTGATTTTTTTAAATAAGAGATCATAAATTCTTCATGCTATTAAATATTCACATAAACCAAACAGGAGGAATACTTCAATGGTAAAGTGCTTGCCTGGATTTAATCTCCAGCACTAGAAGAAATAAATCACATATGTCATTATTTTGTGTAGTTTCTGGTTCACAGAAAATGTTCAATAAATATTTGTTGACAAATCGCTATACTTTATGAATTCTGAAACAGAATTTTTCACACGTTAGCTACTCTAGATAAGGTGCCTTTATAATCAATGACTTCTAATACTTTCTGACAGTATTTTACTTAGTGATATATAAAATGATATACAATGATATACATTCTATAATTGATAGCATCTTAAAGTCAATTAAGCAGAGTATCTTTAAAAACTGAAGACTATACTTTAACCAGTTCCTGTCTTTAAAAATGTTTGCTTCCTGTTAGCTTATTTTCTTTAGTTTGTTCCCAATTTTTTTCCCTTAAACAAAATCTTTAAATCTATTGTTATTTCTTTAAATTCCTAAAAGTATTACTAGCTCACAAGATATACACAATATTAAGACTTTATGATACTTATTGCCAAACTGTCCTCAAATTACATCCCATCTAGCAGTGGATAGTACTCTGATCTATACTTGGTATTATTGTGTAAATTCAACCAATTACAAAGTCCACAAAAAAAGTAGAAAAGTTACCTCTTGTTACCTTGTTTTACTTTTTTTCAGTATCAGTAAGGAAGAACTAAATAAATGAATATTTATTTTCATTTATAATCTTTCTGAAATGCTTATTTATGAATTTTAGATGAGTCATGATGTTACTTTCTTTTTTCTTTTTCTTTTTAGACAAATCTCCCTATGCAGTACAGGCAGGCCTTGAGCTAACTCTGTAGCCCAGGCAGGTCTCGAACTTGCAACAATCCTCCTGCCTCAGCCTCCCAAGTGCTGGGATTACAGGCATGCACCACCATGCCCAGCCATGATGTTACTCTCTAACATAATGATGCAGGAAAATATGAAAGAATGATTCATGAAAAAAGTTCACTTATTAATTTTTTTCTAAATTAAAATAATTCCCAAGTTATAGATGATTTTTCTATATATACTTGTTTAAACTTATTTATTAAAATAAATTATACCTCAGAAGCAGAAGGTTCTCTAGACATAATGATGGGCTCTTCATATATTTTCCTATAAGATGACAAAGAGCCTAACACTCCTGGATTTACAAAATCAATTAATGCAAAAAATTCTTGCAGATCATTCTGAATTGGAGTACCTAAGCAGAAATAGAGAAGACCAAGTTTGTTTTATAATAACAGGTATTTGTAAAAGTTTGTACTCTCTTCCCTCAAATAAATATAAGCAAATTCCTAAAATCAAGACAGAGCAGCCAAATCAAATTTAAAATATTAATAATCACATAACTTTTAAACTATTTTTAGTAGCAGGGCACATGCTTGTAATCCCAGCCCTCAGGAGGCTGAGGCAGAAAGATTGTTTCAAGTTCAAGGACAGCCTGGGCTACATGGTGAGGTCAAGGCCAGCCTGAACTGTATAGTGAGACCCTGTCCCAAAAGACTCCATCTTTTTGGTTTTTTGCTGTTGTTATTGTTGTTTTGAGACAGGGTCTCACTAAGTTGCCCAAGCTGGCCTCAAACTTGCAATCATTCTCTTTTTTGCTTTTTTCTTATTTTTTAAGACAGGACCTCACTACGCAGTTCAGGCTGGCTTTGAACTTACTATGTAGCTGAGGGTGGCCTTGATCATTCAACAATCCTCCTGCCTCAACCTCTTGAGTGCTAGGATTACAAGTGTGAGCCACCATGTCTGGCTTTTTTTTTTTTTTTTGAGACAAGTTCTCAAAATTGGTTTTTGTTTGTGTTTTAGGGGGTTTTTTTGCAGTACTGGGAATCAAACCCAGAAATTCATGAATGCTAGGCAAGCAGTCTACCAGTAAACTACATCTCTAGCCAAACTCCCAATCATTCTGCCTCAGTCTCCCTAATAACTCAGATTACAGGCATATGCCACACTGCATAGCTCTTCTAACTATGGTTAACAGCACAGTGACTGAGTCAGGCTTGGAGTTTCATCACTATCTAACTCTGAGCAAGTTACTTCTATATAATAAGAATAATAAAATTAGCTCCTTAGATTATAAGGATCAAAGTCATCAAAGCATGTAATGTACTGAGAATGCCTAAGATCTTGGACTTTCAAACTTTGTTACAGCAGCCCTTGCAAACTAATAAACCTCTGCTAGTCAGTTTGAATCCTAGCCATTTTCCAATCAGTATTAACTAGGCTAGATAGTACCAGAAAAAAAAAAATCAAAACTTCTTTAATTCTTAGATAGTTACCTAGCACCTATCATATATATAGCAAAGTATATACTCATATAAACATATACTTTCACAATAAGGAGCAAATCACCGTGGAAGCAAAATATCCTGCCATTATAAAAGCAAAGGACTCATTCAGGCAATTCTACAGGACATAAGAACCAATCACATGTATCTCTAAATTTAAGAGGTCAGTGCTAATTTTTAGCTAAATTCAGAGTTCTCAGAGTAGAAGTGACAAGATAGGAGAGCAGTAGAAATCTAACACTGACAAACTAAGGATACAAGGGGCAATTCTAATCTTAAAATAAAATTATCAGGCCAGGGATATACCTCAGCAGCACAGCACCTGTCTGGCAAGTGCAGTGTCCTGAGTTTGATTCCTGGTACCAAAAAGAGAGAAATTATCTCACCTACTCACCCTCAAGACATTCCTTCTAAATGAAGCACCAGAATTCACTGTAAAAATTAAACTTAATTTGGAAAGGTAGTTAAATTAGTATTTACTTGTAATTGAGAATATTAAATCTGTTCATTTTTGCTAAAGAAAGCTATCTGATTTTCAAGTAGGGCAAGGACATAATTGTTTTTATTCCTTTACCTTCAGTACTTTTCAATAGCATTTATTTCTCATTCATCTTTTTTATTCATTTTTCTTCATTCTTCTAGTGCTAACTTTTTAAATTTATACCCACAGATAGCTTTTAAACAATACCCCACATTGAGCAGTAAGCAGAAAACATCTGTGTTTCTCTTCTGACACAATGCAACTAAATTCAGTCACATCATTTTTGTTCATTTCCTTTCTAGTCCCAAGCATCTAAAGATCAAAAACTAATCACAAAGTTTGAACCATAGCTTTAGAAATCAAGAAGAATCCATTTAGATCCTCAAAGTGACAAAGACAAGCAAAATCAACCTATATTAACTTTTTCATTTCTTCTACTTCTTTCCCTTTAAAAATAGCATTTTATAAATATACAACATCAACTGTTCTATTCTCTGGTTTCCATGTCACTATGTACAGAACTCAGACTTGATATTTGTATTAAATTCTTATCACGTTAAGTAGTCCAAGAATTTTGCACGGATTAACTCTATGAAGCAGATTTATTATGATACTTATTTCACAGACAAGAAAACTGACTTACAGAGAAGTTAAATAGCTTGCCAAAAGTCGCACATCTGTAAAAGCTGGATTCAGAAACCAAGCAAAGTCCAGCCCTACCTCCTATATTCTCTACTATGATACTACTGTGCTTTTTCCTAAAACACCAAAATCAGAACTTCAGAAAATTATGTAGAAATTTTAGGATTCATAAGCCTACCAAAACTTACAGGAAGATGGGGGAGTGGTGGATGGCAGAGAAAGATCCTCTCTGAGATTTGATGTACAGACACTGGAACATAGCAACATGAGGAAGACAAAAAGGAATGACACAGGTCCTCTAGACCAGGAAGGATCTAAAGTGAAAATTGAAGCCTACAGGAAAAGCAAAGAGAGAAACTTCTTCAACAAAGAAGGAGGTGACAGGCAGCACCTTCTCAATGAGCCTAGACTCACTGACTCTGTGGGAAGGTAGCTCAAACCTGCAGACACACAGTGATTGCTGGCCATCCCAGAGGCCTCCACCGACAGATGCATCAGTAGAATGGAGCAGCAAATGCTGAGGACTGCAGTGACTGGTGAGTGCAGCAGGACTGGATGTCCTGAAGGGGAGAGCAATTGGCTGGGAGCCATCTTGGAGAGGGGCCAACTGAGCTCAGAACAACTGCTGGCTCCAACTAGTGGCCTGCAGCCAAGTTAAAGCCCACAAAAGGCACACTGACTGCTACAGGCTGAACGGTTCTGGTTCTACCCTCATGGCCAGAAACAGCCTGAACTTCAGGGAAAATAAAGGTATAAGCTCACTGGAATTATACACTACCTCAC
Source organism: Hydrochoerus hydrochaeris (assembly GCA_004027455.1). Lineage (NCBI taxonomy): Eukaryota > Metazoa > Chordata > Mammalia > Rodentia > Hydrochaeridae > Hydrochoerus > Hydrochoerus hydrochaeris. Next base: position 6,129 of record PVLA01011010.1, on the reverse strand, counting down.
CGTAAAGCTACTGCTGGCTTGCTGGGATAAATCAACAGAGATCTAGACTCTGCCCACACTGTTCACTAGTGACAGCAGAGACACACCTGGAAGTGGACATTTTTTTTCCTTGCCCTCTTTTCTTGTTTTTTTTGTGCTTTTTGGTTTTGTTTTTTTCTTTGTGGCTTTTTCTTGTTTTTATGAGTTTTTATATGGTTTCTAGTTTTTTGTGGTTGTTGCTCTGTTCTATTCTTTTTACTTTTTCCTTCTCTCTTTCCTTCCTGTCTTCAGCACCAGTTTCCCAAAGTTTGCATGTTCTTCCTTTGTCCTCCAGCATTGCTTCTAATCTCTTCCTCTTCTTTTAGTCTCTGTTTTTTCCCCTAAGCCCTTTTAAATTTTCTCCCTTGAGAAAATACTGAAGGCTTATTTACTACATATAATCTTCTGGTTTGTTTAAGACTTTATTATGTAACTACAAAGATAATTCACATGGTTAAAGGTGGCAAGTTAATAATTACCCCAGTTTGGCATTTTGTACACTGTGTTTCATGCTATTGTTATTGTTGATTGTACCATGTTAGCCAAAGTGATATAATTGTTCTAACCAGTTGTTCTTCCAGGTATACCATGACTGAGACTACCTAAGGGTCATAAAAAATACTATAAGAAAGTGCCCCCCACCAAAAAAAAAAAAAACATAGCCTGGGCCAAATAGGCAACAACTTCTCATACCCAATAAATTGAAAAGGTAGGATCTTGCCACAGACTCAAAACCCAGCTATACTTGGAAGACACCTCTGAGAAGAAGTCATTTCCTAGGGGTTCTAAATACTAGCAATAAATAGGCCACTTAGAAGCATAAACCCAGGGATTAAACCCAGAAAGAAAAAAGAAAGAAAATAAATGAGAAGACACTTAGGATGCAACCCCAGACTCCAATTTGCCAAAGGCAAACCCAGTGGGGAATGATGTGGGACAATCCAAAAACCATTCACCTGGCCTTTCTGAAGTGATAACAGCAGAAGTAACAAGGCAAATGAATGAGGTTATAGAAAAAAATCAAAGCACAAATAATTTCTCAGATAACTACAGAGATGGTGACCACAGTGAAAGACATGCTTAGCAATTCTAGAGCAATACAGACAGAAAAGAGAGGAGCTTAGAAATATGATGGAAACCATGAACACCCAACATATGAAAAAATGGAGTCCATAAAACAGATTGAAACAGATATTCAGATTTTAAATTCCACTGAAAGTATATGCAACAGGATGGGCCAATGTGAGCACAGAATCTTCATTGTAGAAGACAGGATTGTGGTTAGTAATCATGAAAAGAAAGATTTCTTAAAAATACCATGCAATCATGAGAAATCAATCCAGCAGGTGCTAGATGATGCAAAGAAGACTAACATAACATTGACCAGAGCCAGAAAAAGCCAGAGATAGCACAAATGACATAAAAAACCTGTACACAGACATGGTAAAAAAATTTCCTTAGCAAGGAAAAAGAATTTGACATACAGGTAAGTGAGGTATATAGAACTCCAATTTTAGCCACAATAAAAAAAAAATCCACAGCAAGTTATACATAGTCGAGATTCCAGGAATTCAACACAAGAACAAAGAAAAGAAGCAAAGGAAAGCCATCAGACTCACACCAACTTATTAACACAATCTCTCAGATCAAGGAGACCTTGGAATAAAATATTTCAAGACCTAAAAGAAAACAACCTCCAACCCAGACTGATGCACTCCACAAAATTATCTTTCAAAATTAATGGAGAAATAAGATACTTCCATTGTTGTGAAAAAACAGGACCAAATCAGATGGAAGACATTTAGCACCGAGGAACTTGAAAGGCAAACAGCTTTATTACACTGGAGAACTGATGGGAATTTCAGTTCCAAATCATCAGCCTTGCCTTAGGGGTTAATAAAATACTTACATATGTTAACAGGAAATATAAAAAAACTAGTAGGAAGTACTAAGAAAGCTAATAACAAGATTTTCTATAGTTGACTATATACTGTATTGTCACATATTGCTAGGCAGACTTGGCTGAAGCCAGTTAATTGGAGCTTTCTATCCTATAGTAGTAAAGTCATAGGTAGGATTAGTAGGAAAAATCAATCACCATCTTACATTGAGCATACTGTCTAAGTGACAGCTCCTTGAAACCCTGAAACCCTGGAACCATTTAAGCATAACAAGGTACATTTATGTCATTTATTTTATATTTGCAGCTGGTATTGGAATGCCAAGGATTTTGCCACTCTCTAATTATGGGAACAGGCTGCTCCTGCCTTTTCTTGTCCTTCAATACAGTGTCAGAGTTTTTCAAGTTTTAAAATTTCCTTTACCTTTAGAGTTTCCTTTATACTATCATAAAAACACTTGAGGAAATTCATGAACATCAAATCAGCACTTGAAAAATCTGCAGGGCATTCTAGAAAGATACAACAAGGTCTACATGAAGAGTTCTGTTGGCAAGGCAAGCAAGTAAACAGAAGGGAAAAAGGGAATCAACAAAAAAATAACATGAAAAGGACAAGTCAATACATATCAGTTATAACTATCAGTGTTAATATTTTCAATTCATCAATCAAAAAATACAGACTGGCAGGATGGATCAGAAAGCAATAGCAAACAATATGCTACATACAAGAAATACATTGAATTCACAAAGAAATTCATAGACTGAAAGTCAAAGGTTGGAAAACAATACTCCAAGCAACAGGAACCCCCCAAAAAGCAGGGATATTTTCTATTTGCAGACAAAGTGGATTTCAAGCCAATATTGAATAAGAGAAACAAAGAAGGTCACTACATCCTTGTAAACAGAACAATCCAAGAGGAAGAAATAACAATCATAAGTATATATGCAACAAACACTAGCACACCCAACTACATAAAATAAAAATCAATGGACATGAAAAATCAAGCACTAAAATAGCATTGTGAGATCTCAATACTCCACTGTTACAACTAGACAGATCAAGTAGACAAAAAAATCAACAATGAAATGTTAGAACTGAACCAAACTTTTGAAAAAATGGGCTTATAAGATGTCTGCAAAGTGTTTCACCTCACACCATCAGAACACACATTCTTCTCAACTGCACACGGGACATTCTCCAAAACAGACAACATACAAGCTCATAGAACATACTTAAGTAAATGCAAAGGAACTGAAATTATCCAATGCATATTATCAGACCATAGTGCAATGAAATTGGAAATCAATGGCAAAAGAAACTACAAAGAACTTCATAAACACCTGGAAAACAAGTAATACCCTGAACAACCAACCAATGGATCACAGATAAAATTAAATATAATGACAGTACAACATACTGGAACTTATGGGATACAATGAAAGCAGTTCTAACCAGGAAAATTTACAGCAATGACTTTCCATGTCAGGAAGACAGAGTGAATTCAAACAACCTGACACTGTGCCTCAAGCTTTTACAAAAAGAAGAGCAAGTCGAACCCAAAGCTCATACAAGAGAGGAAGGTGGGGGTATTTAGCTCAGTGGCATAAGCACCTGCCTGGCAAGCATGAGGTCATCAGTTCGATCCCCAGTACTAAGAGAGGACGTTGGTCAGGGCTTTAGCTTAGTGGAGTAAGCACCTGCCTTGGCAAGCGTGAGGTTTGATCCCAGGTACAAAAAAAAAAAAAAAAAACAGACTGTTGATCTTAAAAAAAAAAAAAAAGAGGAGTTATAAAGATCAGAGCAGAAGTTAATGAGATAGAGACTAAGAAAATACAAAGAATCAATGAAGAGTTGGTTCTTTGAAAGATTAAATAAAATCAACAAACCATTGGCCTTTCCTCATCAAAAAAAAAAAAGAAAAGAAGACTCAAATTCATGCATTTAGGAATGAAAAGGGTAAAATCACAACAGACTCTGCAGAAAGGCAAAAGATCATCTATACCTACTTTGAGAACTTGTATTCTTTTTTTTTTTTTTTTCCCCAGTACCGGGGGTCGAACTCACAACCTTGCACTTGCCAGGCATGCGCTTATGCTGCTGAGCTAAACCTTTGGCCGAGAACTTGTGTTCTGTTAAGATGAATTCAGAAGAAATGGAAATATGAACTACCAGAGCTGACTTAAGAAGATATAAAAACTCTAAATAAACCAATTACATCAGTGAAATAGAAGGTGTAATTAAAAATTTACCAACAAATAAAAGCCAAGCCCTGTGGATTCACTGCTGAATTCTACAAGAAATTTAGAGAAAAACTAACACCACTACTTCTCAAATTCTTTAATGAATTTGAAAGGGAAGCAACTTTCCCAAATTCATTCCTGGAAGCAAGCATTACCCTAATACCAAAACTGGAGAAGGATCCAACTAACAAAGAGAACTATAGGCCATTCTGCCTAATGAACATAGATGCCAGAATCCTCAGGGCTAGGGATATAGCTCAGTTGGACAGTGCCTGCCTGGCAAGCAAGAGGTCCTGGGTACCAAAAAGAAAAAAAAGAATTCCTTTGTAAGACACTGGCAAACAGAATGCAGGAAATCATCAAGATTATAGGCCATGGCCAAGTAGGATTCATCCCAGGGATGCAGGCATGGTTCAACATATGAAAATCAATAAATGTAATATACTACATCAACAGAGCCAAGATAAAACCATATTATCGGGCCAGGGATTTAGCTCAGCAGTATAAGTGCCTGCCACAGCGCAAGGTTATAAGTTCAATCCCTGGTACAAAAAAAAAGTTATCACAAGAGATGCATAAAAATCTCAGTGACAAGAGCAGGAAGGAGAAGGCGGAGGTCCCTCACCAGCGTGCTTCGGAGGAACCGTGGCCAACAGAGAAGGGGGCTGGGACCTCCACTGTACAACTGTGTGGAGGAAGCCAGGACTATGACAGGAGAGAGAGGCAAGGGGAGGCCCCCAGCCCAGAACCCTGAGAGCACTGATCCAGAAGAGGGAAAAACAAGGGAGACCAAGGGCAGCAAACATGCAACATCAGACATGGCAATGGACATTAAGAGATATCTTTGGGACCTTGTAGACGAGCTCAAAACTGAAATATTAAATCAGGTAAAGCAAGATATGAGTAGAGTAATAAAAGAAATGCTCTCAGGAAGCATCTTTCAGGAAGATACAGATGGAAGGCAGGAACACAAAAAAAGGAGAGAAATATTCGATAAAGAATATAAAGAAAATATAGAATACATGAAGCAGATTCAAAGAGACTACCAGGAAATTAAAAATTCCATTGAAAGCTGGCAAAACTCCTTAAAAGAAACTAAGGATAGACTATCAAAGCTTGAAGACAAGTTTGCAATGTGTGATCATGAAAGGAAAGATCTCTTAAAAATAACAAGGAAACAGGCAGTAACAATACAAAGGCTAGAAGATGACAAGAGAATCTACAATTTAAGAATAAGAAATGTGAACGAAGAAGCAGGAATGCAAACAGGTGAATTACAAAGGCTATTCATGGAAATAATTAAGGAAAACTTCCCAAGCATGGGAAAAGAAAATGACATTCGGTTATGTGAGGCATAGAGAACTCCAGCCACCTACAACCAAAACAGAGCTACACCCAGATATATAATAATCAAGATACCAGAAATTCAATATAAAAACAGAATATTAAAAGCCATCAGAGAAAAGAAACAGATTACCTATAAAGGTAAGCCCATCAGGATCACGGCTGACTTCTCGACACAGACCATCAGATCAAGAAGAGCTTGGAGGGAAGTATTCCAAGCCCTAAAAGAAAATAACCTCTGGCCCAGATTGATGTACCCTGCAAAACTGTCACTAGAAATTAATGGAGAAACAAGATGCTTCCATGACAAAGAGGAACTGGGCGAGTTTGTGACCACCAATCCAACCCTACAGAGAATACTGAAGGACATTCTAGAGAGAAAAAAAAAAAATACCAGGATTTTAGAACAGTGGCAAAAAGGCCTCAATGAGTGGGGCAGGCAGTAGAATGAAGGAGAAAACTAGACAAACAAAGGCAGAAAAATAACATAGCAGAAATGAGGCAGAGAAGGATGGCTAGAATCTCTAACATAGATGGCCTTGATACACTATATTGTTAATAGTGCACCAGGATTTAAAACCCACATTACTCACACCACTCTGCTTAGATGTATTATATTCTGTTCC